>JANHAO010000533.1:0-40512 GCA_026873985.1 Saraca asoca | reverse complement strand
AAGGGAAAACACCATTTTACTGTTTTCTGAAAACTGTTTTTTAGTTTCTGTTTTTAAAAACAGTTTTTGAAAAATAGTTTTTGAAAACAAGCTGCCAAATAGGTTTTTTTGTTTTCAGAAAACAGAAAAACAAGAAAACTATTTTTAAAAACAAAAAAACACCCTACCAAACAGGGCTATACTATTTATCTTTTATTTTAATCATTTTTATCTATTTAGTTATTAATCTATTAATAAAAATATGAACGATAAATGAAATTGACCAATTTATTATTTCTAAGGGATGAAATTGATATAAGACTAAATCAATGAAGAAAGTAACATAAATGAAATTAGAAAAGGGATTAAAATGGAGTTTTTATCTTTTCTTTATAAATATCATATGTGGAAAAAAATAAGAAAATGAAAATAAATGACAAAAAATATTATGTATATAGTTTTGGTTTCAAATAATTTTCTATGTTCGTTAAAAAAATTAACAAAGAAAAAGTATTCAAGAATGACTACTCACAAATAACTATTCTGAATAGTAAAACTAAAATCAATTTGACATTAATAAACGTTTAAGTGTGAATTAAATTATTATAAAATTGATTAAGAATAGTGAGATTTAAAAAAAAAAATCTGTAATCACTGTTAACTATACGTTCTCATCGTTACACGTGGATACCGAATTGCCGGTTGCCCTCGTATACGCATGACACCTTTTGGCGTAAAGTTGAAAAAGAGGCCACTAATTATTCACAAAACGACAAAAGCACAAGTCTATTCATAATTTTCTTTCATGTATCTGAGTTTTCAAATTTGTTGTTGGCTGTATATGGAAACTGCAGAAGCGGAATCTAGTCCTAGTCACACTGGCTTCGCCTAGGGTGAAGTTGTGATGGGAAAAATACTAAATTTATACTCTTGAGACTCTAGAAAGCTCATAATTATAAAATAATTGGCATTATAATTTAATAAATAATTGTAAAACTTATTATCTCACAATTAGGTTGTACGTATACTGATATGTGGATATAGGGACACACAGACATAGACATGAGGACGTGATATTTTTAAAAGTATTGATATTATTTTTATATGATAAATGAAATATCGATATCGATAAATGTAAAAAATGATAATATTTTTAATATATGAATAAGACTATTATATGAAATATTGATGCATCGAAGCCTCACAATTGAGAGTCTTTTGTGATCTTCACAAATATGATGAAAATATTATTTAATAATTAATTATAAGTAAAAAATACAAATAGCCCTCTTGATGCAATGTTTAATATTACACAACTCTTTTAAAACTTTAAATGGGATAAATAATTCTCATAAAGTTTTTTAAAAAAAATGGAAATATTAAATCCTAGTCAAAAAATAAATGCATGAAAACTATTTATAATTTTTTCTAATAATTTTTAAAGTGAATTCAACAAATTTGTAGATGAATTTTTTTTAATAAAATTATCGTTCGTGGAGATTGAATTTTTAACATATTTAGAACATGACTAAAAGTAAATATTATAAATAAATTTTTATTAAATTTTGATTCCACAGCTTTGGGAAAAGTGATGTATGTAATTATTTTTTTATTATTATTTTGAGTTTACTGCCTTAAAAAATAGTTACAAAAAGCCACAGATAGTCTATACCTTGTCATATTTCTTTTAATTGGGATGTAAATATTTTTAATTTTTAAAAAATTAATGTTAATTATTTATAGAATTTAAAATTTCAAGAAGGTTATATGACATTAAATCTTAATTTAAAGGGTTCATTTGTAATTTTTCCTAATTATAATAAAAATATGTCTAACTTTTAATACTTAAATACATACATTTGCAATTTTTTTCATAAAGGAAAACATGCCCTTTGTTAGTAAAATATGAATATATGAAAGTTATTAAATAAATAAAATTAATTCAAAAATTATTAAATGTATAATGAATAATAATTTGTTTTAAAAAAAATGGCATTTCTTTTCATCTAAAAAGGGTTGAATATTGGGATAGTCGAATTCGAAAAATTCAACGCATGACATCACACTTGAAGAGAATAAAAGTTCTACCAATTTTCAAAACATTTATGATGGTTTAGTCGTGCTTTAGTCTGTCTATTTTCAAAATAGTAATTTAGCTTTTTATTTATTTTTAAAAATTAAGTCCTTTTATTTTAAAAATAATATAAATTTAGTTCGATTTTCAAATAAAAATTAATCAATTAAGCTAAATATGATGACGTGTTGTATAATGAGTAGGTGGCTGAAAATTTGCCTATGATATATTCTCATTTTTAATTATCATATTATAATTTTGAATTAAATTGATCAATATTCGTCTAAAAGATTTTTTTTTTATAAATAATGAGATTAAAAAATATATATATTTTTTAATATAATAAAATCATAATTAAAAGAAAATGGATAGCAAGGAATACGTTATGGTGTGGTGGACTGTAAGGAGCTGAGCAATGAGTATCATGTGAGTTACTCGCCAAGAGAGACTTAAGGGGATGTTTACGAAGGATTGTGGTGTCGTCAATAAATTACAGGGAAGAAGGCAAATTAATAAGAAGAAACAAGGAGTGGTTTTATTTAAATCTTTAATCAACTAAAAGGCTGCACAAATATATATATATATATATATAATTATGTGCGGCGAAAAATTGTTAATTTTTAATCTTTTAAATAATCCTTTAATTAAATGATTACAATATAAATAAGTGGTGTCATTTTTATTGATGATAAAATTAGGGTAGGACAACCCTAAAATATAAATTGGTAGAATCCCTAAATTTATATTATTATAAAGTAAAAGAATTTGGTTGTTAATTGAAAACAAAATATTAAAATTACAACTATTTTGAAAAGAGAGAATCTTTCTACGAAGAGTATTTCCATTTAGGTCCCATTTGATTTGTGAAATCTTCGTTACATTTTCGAAAATATTTCAAGTGAATGTTAAATTCTCATATTAGATTCAAAATTTAAAAAAATTCATCTAAAAATATTTACATTCTCAAAAATATTTTTAATCTAATATTTCCATGTGATGTTCATATCTTACATCCTCGTATCATAGGAATATTTTAATCATTTAGAAAAATTATTTTATTAATACTTTTCTATTAATGTCTTGTCACCTTAACCTATCATTATCTATCACCCTTGATCAACTCTCACCACTATTTACTACCATTCATTGTCACTAACTTACATTGACTACTGCCTATCGTCATCTTCTAACATTGGCCACCATCATTAATTACTTCTAATTATAGTGGATTATTGTTTATCACTGCATTCCACCGTTGAACGTCATGTATCACTTTTAACCAGTTAAACTTTTTGATATTGACCATTCAATTTTTAATAAAAATATTTTTAATAATTTAATAATATTTTTAAATATATATAAATTAATTAAAATATAATATTATAATATTCTCTAACAATCTTTTTAATTAAAACAAATATGATAAGATGACATTCTTAAAAATTACATTTTTGAAAGTATTAAGATTATTAGGAATGTACGAAACATCATCTTAAGATAAATTATAGTTATTTTATATGAAATTTAATCTAATTATATTTTTAACATTTTATTCTTAAATACATACATTTATTTTCTTTAATTATATATTTTAAATTTAAATTATCTCTTATTTCATCGATAAACAAGAAAGATAAATATATATCAATACTAAGTTATAAATATGCAAAAGTATTAAATTAATTTTTAGGAAGGAAGAATATGTTTTATCTTATTATTTATTGATTATGATCAATGTTTCAAATTATAGACCCTAATGATTATTCTTAAAGTAATATTGTTGTCATAGCTAATTTTATTTTTTTAATTTTTTATAATTTTATTTTATGATTAATTGGTATGATATATACCAAGCCATGGTGGAGCCCACAGTACCCTCAAAATCAAAATTCTTGACTTCGGAGGGGACAATAGTAGTACGCTACTGTTTGGCATCTGTTAAATAACACGTGTTAAGTGGTCCTTTCAAATAATTATTCCATCGAAGGTGGAAAAGAAATTAAATAAATCGCTTGTACTATAGAGTCGTTATTACGCATCTTATCTCGTTTGTCATTATGTAATTAAATTGAGGTAACGTCAGCTGCAATAAATATAATGACAAAAATAATAATAAAACAAGTACACATTACTTACATATAATATCACTTTTTTTTTAATGTTATCGAAAAGTGTGAAAAACAGATAATTATTGCGTAGTTAATATTTTGTTTATTTATAATTACTTTTTTAAAATTTGACAAAAATTATCACATATTAACCATATAATTTTTTTATTAAACATCGGAATGGAAAATTAAAAAAGTGAATTAAAATTTATATAAAATTTGAAAGTCTTGATACCAATAACATATTCCATATTTCATTCCATATACTAATCATAAGTTAATTCTTGAGGGGATAAAAAAGTAGATAAAAATTAAAATTTAAAAAAATTCAAATTAAAACTCAATACTATCTTGAGTTTGAGTATTCTAACAGAAAAAAAAAATAAATGAAAGCAATGGTTTAAATTTTGAAAAAGTAAATTCGACTGCAAAACAATTTTAACTCAAGGGGAAAAGAAGATGAGGATGTGGTTGATACGTAATAATTTTTATTATATTTATATAAAAAATAACTATAGTGAGTAAAATGTTAATTATGTAAATTATAATTTTTTTATACTTTAAATTATATATAGATATATTAAAAATTGAGTCATTCCCCAAAAATTTAATTTTTCTAAATAATAATAATTTACATATAATACATATTCAACTTTGTGTAATTTTTCTTTTCTTTTTTTTGAAAAAAAGTAATCATTATGTTATTATATTGAAGTAAACTCAGCTATTATTATAATAATATAATAATTTGCATACTGTATTTATTCAAATTTATGTAATTTTTCTATTTTTAGAATGCATAAAAAATTTAACAAAAATTAAATAATTGACTAAAATAATTAATTAAATAAAATTCTGTGGGGATAAAATCTATGAATTGAAGCGGACTTTTTGCATTTTTTTTCTCTTTAAATAAATTAAAATTTGCATTGAGCAGTACACCATAAACATGTGATGATGAACAAAACAAATAAATGATGACAGGCTGTACGAAATTTTGTCAGCGGCCCAAACAAAAAAAGTTATTGCTATACGGCTGCCATCCCATCCTTTGCCATGGTCATAATTTTTTTTCCCTACAATATTTTTGTAGACATTTTTATAAAATTTTTAAAAGTTTATATAATTTTTATATTTTTTAAGGGAAAAAGTTACAACCGTCCACGGATTTCATGCTTAATAAAAAGGAAAAAAAAAAAAGAATGGTAGCTTCAACAAATATTGCATCATGATTTTAAAAAATTAATATTTAACGTAGTCTAAAATAATCTTTAATATTTAGAGATGATCGACTTCAATCGATCAACTAGAATCAATCGAGAAAGTGATTATGACAAATAGTCTTAGATCCGAATCAATTGACTTTTTACATTCAGTTGATCAATTTATTTATAAAATCTGGATAAAAAAGTTCAGTTAATCAATCGCTTAATTAACATATGATAAAAAATGTGATCCAAACATATATGAATAATGTTATTATAATAATTAACTAATAAGAATGTTGCTGGCATTATTAATACGATAAAGACATATGGTCATGTATCATTTGTCCAATAATACACTAATTGATTCATTTAACACCTATATATATTGACTTTATTCTCATAATTTTTATAAGTGCACCTAATATTTTTTTTTATAAAGATAAAAACAATTTTATCAAAAAATTAATTTTTATGTTATAAATTTTTTATATAAAATTATTATAGAATTCCATTTAAATTTAATTTGCTACTATTTTAAATCAATTTAATACTATCACATACTTATAGATTGTCATTTTAATAAAAAAAAATTGTTAAAACTCTTTTACAATTAATAAATATTTTTAATTATTTTTAATTTTTTAATAATATGAATTTTTTAATTTATTGATAATGTAAGAATTTTTATACTAATAATAAATTAAATTTTGTACACTCATTATATATAAACTATAAAGTTTGAATAAAGTTATAATTTAAAAAAAAATGTGAGAATTCTTCTAATTACCTATTCTTGAATTTCTATAAATTTTTTAATTTACACGTATTTTATAATAATATTAATAGAATTAAAAAATTATAATGTAACTTTTTTTTGATTATCCAAACATGTCACATGACTCACATGGTTGATACATTATTTTTTACCTTAACCATTCCTCTTGTTTGTCTTAAAGCGGTTGCTCTTCCCAAGGAAACATGTGCATGGGAGGACATGGGACAACCATCAAAGTAACAATGATACATTCCCATCATTAGATATATTCTCTTTTTTTTTTTTCACAAATAAACAGTGTGCGCAATATGTGCACATTTGCTTGTGGAGGCAAAATTTTAAATACACAAATTTTATGTTTATGAAGGTTGTATGAGAAGATGTGTAAAGACAAATTTTAAATACACCTAAGTCTATGTTTGTGAAAGTTGTGTGAAAAAAGTGTATAAAAATTGGTGGATTTTTTCTAACTTAAGACTATTGTATTTTATATTCAGTTAAAATATAATCTAAATAATTTATTTAATTTATAACATGAAGGAATAATAATATGATTTTAAAATTTTATATACAATGAAACCAATATTATCTCTTCTTGACATAAAAAAATAAAATTAAAATCTTTTTAAATTAATTAAATTTTAGTTTTTTTTTAATTTCTGACAGAGGATTTGTGAATTTTGATGGTTTAATTATTTCTGTGAAGAGATTATCTATGTTTGTAATTTTTTTTAGAACTAACACTTTTTGCTTTAAAGAGAGATATTTCTTCAATTGCAACAGGGGGAATATGCAAAGTCCACCTTTCGTTTGTTCCTGGGGCTGCTGAGCATTAAAATTGGACTTTCCTTTGTTCCTGGGGCTGCTCGGCTTTAAAATCCACTGTGCTGCTTCACTTCACAGTGAATTAAAGCAACTTTCTTTTCATATATATATATTGTTGTAGAGCTAAATACCATTGAAAGTAAACTTCGAAGTTTCTCCTTTTTTGCCTGCCTTTTCCTTGTACAAGTGGGAGTGAGTATTAGTGGGATTAATGCAAAATTTCAGTTGCGTAGAATCAACCCGGAGCTAACTGGGATGGCCCCTCAAAAGCATGAGAGGATGCAGAAGAACCTCAGAACTCAGCTTGCTGTTGCAGTGAGGAGTATTCAGTGGAGTTATGGGATTCTGTGGTCACACTCAACCACCAAAGAAGGGTAAAAAATTAAACCCTTTTTATTTAAGTTTTTTTTTTTTTTTTTTGCTTTCCACCGACATTTCTGGTTTTATAATCAATTCTGTCATTCTTGATTTATTTTCTTACTTCTAAATCAGGGATTTTGGGTTGATTTTACCTTTGGGTCTGTTGTATATGGGCACCTGTCAAGTACAAAGAGGGAATTTTTAGGTAGTTTTGATTTCCTTTTTGGGAAAGGTTTATAATGAATAATAATGTATAGTTCAGAATGAATGATGAAACTAGTATCTGTGTGAGGTGAAATTTTTCATTTTTCACATAAATATGGTCAAATTGATGCCTTGTATCTGCATTTACTTTTAAGATGCAAAGGGAAAGCTCAAGCTCTGGATTTTTGAAGAATTTCATCATTGTAGAGATGAGAAAATTATTGAAAGGTTTTTTTCTTCCTTTTGGGCTGGAAATGAAAATTTGAAAAGTAGTTAAGAAAAATGTAAACTGGAAACTGTTTGCATTTTCCATTACAGAAAACAGAGAAATTCAAAGAGAGAGAGAGAGAGAGAGAGAGAGAGATTTGAATGGAAATCTATTTTTGTGAATATTCTTTTACAGAGTACTGGAATGGAATGAAGGATACTACAACGGAGACATTAAGACAAGGAAGACAGTGCAAACTGCGGAACTTAAAGCTGATAAAATAGGCCTTCAGAGAAGTGAGCAACTGAGAGAACTCTACAAATTTCTTCATGAGGGTGAAGCTGATTCACAGGCTAAAAGGCCTTCTGCTGCATTATCTCCTGAGGATCTCACAGACCTAGAGTGGTATTACTTGGTTTGCATGTCGTTTGTATTCAATCCTAATGAAAGGTATTATTAACCTTTTCTCTCATTAAAGAATTTTTAATTTTGTCCTTTATTTTTGGGGCTTAAAAGATATTTTTGGTCTTCTTAATTTATGAATTGATCAAGCTTAGTCCTCCTATTAAAAATATCAGTTTTAGTCTGCATAAAGTTAACATTAGAACAACTTTAGTGTTGATTTGGTCCCTTGGAAATATATTTAAGCCTTTCTTTTTGTAACATAAGGGGTCAAAAATTTATTGGGGAACGGGGAAATGGGATTTATGGGAATTCAAACACTTGACTCTACAACATATGCCTAGTCTTGAGAGCTGTTACCACTTGAACTTCTTGTTTGTTGTTATTTTGTTGTCTTAAATTCTTGCCAGACAGCTTTTTCCATCATGTTAAACTGTTAGTTTTTTCTCCCCTTGTCTCGCAGTTTGCCTGGAAGAGTGCTGGAAAGTGGTGAAATAATTTGGTTATGCAATGCTCAGTATGCGGATAGCAAAGTTTTTTCCCGTTCTTTACTTGCAAAGGTTGTTGTTTTTTATTTTTTGGCTCCAGAATTTAGTTTCTGAATTACTACAAAAATAACTGATGTACTAAATTAAATAAATTTCTTCCAAGAGCTTGAGAGAACTGATTTTCTTCATCTCTGTCAATTTTTGCATCTGGAATTGGGCATCAATCACTGTATGCAGAGTGCATCAATTCAGGTATGACTACCTCTTAGAAGTTGTAAACACTAATCTTTTTTTTTTTTTTTACATATAATTACCAAAAGAAGGTTGTTAACTAAGAATGCAAGTCCAAAATTTCCCCCTTTATTCAAGAAAGTTGTGATTGTGAATACTACAACAGAATCCCATTTTCTGAGCTTTGCCTTATGAATAACTTATTCTGAAATCTTATATTGCCTATCAAAATCTTGCAGACTGTGGTATGTTTTCCCTATCTAGAAGGTGTAATCGAGATAGGCACAACTGAGCTGGTAACTTCTTCTTAATTTTATTGTCAATTTTCAATTACTAGTTAAATGCTTTAAGTTTCCAGTGTCAAATATTCATGAAGATATTAAGCGGGTAACTTGTCAAGATATTAAACAATTTCTGCTTCCATGTTTGTCATTTGTAGGTCTCAGAGGACCTTAATCTTATTCAACATGTCAAAGCTTGCTTCTTAGACTTCTCAAAGCCTCTCTGCTGCGACAAATCTTCTTATGCTCTTAACAAAGTAGATGATGATGATAAGGATCCAACATGCACCAAAGCTGAAAATGAAATATCAGGTGCTATAGCTTTGGAAAACCTTTGTTCATCTCCAGAAGAAATCAAATTTGATGAAGATCCGATGAACGAATTACAAGAAGATAATGATCAAGAGTTCAACATGGATTCTCCTGATGAATGTTCTAACAGTGTTGGGCAGCAAGGCCACACAGAAGACACTATGGTCAAGGCTGTCAATGGTGGGGATTCTCTAATTAATTATAGCCATTTCATGGATGATGCCTTGAGCAATGGTGCCGGAGATTCATTGAGTTCTGGTGATTGTATATCCGATGCTTTCGAGAACCAAGATGAGGCTCCTAAAAATGTAGGCCAAATGCATTTAAGGGATTTTCAAAACTGCAATCTTACAAAACTGAGCTCCTTGGATATTGGAGCTGAGGAAGACTTGCACTATACTAGAACTCTTTCTGCTCTTTTGGGGAGTTCATCTGTGTTCAGAGAGAATCCTTATGCTAGTAATACCAGTTGCAAATCATGTTTTGTAAGATGGAAGAAAGGAGGAATTTCTGAAAGGCCGGGGCCACAGTTAAACCAAATCATGTTAAAGAAGATTCTGTTCACTGTTCCTATGATGTATAGCAGTTGCTTCTCTCCAAAGTTGCAAAAAGAAAATGACAAAATGGAATGGAATAGTAAGTTGAGAAGTGATGATAATTTCATGGGAAATGTTTCGTTTCACAAGAGAAGAGAGATTGAGAAGTTTGAGGTTCTGAAGGACATAGTTCCTTCCATAAATGAGGTATCAACTCATCATTTAAACAGTCTTTTATTTTATTTTTCCTGCTATATTTGGTCAGACATTATTTTTGCAAATCCTCTTAAACTATTTCATAGAGTCATTTTGAATATAATTGGAACGCCTAATTGCAATTAAGTCTCATGGCTTTCAAAATCACAGCAATTTGGTATCTCTAGACTCTATTTGCCATGTCCACCAAAAGTCTCACTTTTAGTCCATATCACTCATCATGTGGCAACAAATTTTGCCATGTCAGTTGCCAGTCATGTAAGATGGGAGGGGGACTTGATTGCTGTGATCTTGAAAATTAGAGGAGTTGACTACAACAATTGAAAAGGTTGGGTAAAATTGCAATTAAGCCTAATTGAGATGTCTTCTGTTGCAACATATGCAGATGGACAAGATTTCAATCCTTAGTGACACAATTAAGTACTTGAAGGAGCTTGAGGCAAGAGTGGAAGAACTAGAATCCTGTGTGGATATTGCAGATTCTGAAGCAAGAACTCCAAGAAAATACCCGGATACACTAGAGGCGATATCGGACAACTATGATGCCAGAAACACTAACAAGGGAAAGAAATCTCAGATAAACAAGAGGAAGGCATGTGACATTGGCGAGGAAGAGAGAGAGCTAAAAAAAGTTATTCCCAAAGATGGTGGGCTGTTGGATGTGAAGGTTAACATGAAAGAGCAGGAGGTCCTGATTGAGATCAAGTGTCCTTATAGGGAATACATATTACTTGATATCATGGATGCTATACACAAATTGCATTTAGAAGCCCACACAGTTCAATCATCAACAGTTGATGGTGTTTTGATATTGGCACTTACATCTAAGGTTTGTTCTTCTTTCTGAAGTCTTACTAAATACAAAGTACTGCTGCTTGACTGTTTTTACATATCCTACATAACACTTTTACACTGTTGTTCAAAATATTTTGGCAACTGCAATTAGACTACTTTAAAATATACCAAGAAGAAACATAAATAATTTACAGGTGCTTTTGAGAAAATCTTATTTAGCAGTCTCTCATTTTTTGTAGTGAGATTTGAACTCTTCAACTCTATTTCAGTTTCGAGGAGCGACCATTTTACCACTGGGGATGATCAAAGAGGCACTCTGGAAAGTTTCTGGCAAAGTTTGATTTATCTTAATTTCTTTAATTCAGTGGTAGAAACTTCTGATTATGTGACTTGTACTATGTAAATTTAATTCCTAACAAGCATAAGGTACTTAAACCTTAACTTTGTGTAATGTTCTTGATTTCTTATCTCAGAATAATAAGTGTCAATTCTGTAAAACAATGTGTTATCATATTTAATTCAGTTCAATCTGTTATATATGCACATGGCTGGTTTTTTGTTGGCTCTGAGCAATATATATGCATATGACTGGTTTTTTTGTGTGCTCTACGCAATATTTCATTGCTGGGTTAAGATGGTAGTTAAAAAAATTATGCAGGGTTTAAATACATATAAGGTTACTTAACAGATGAAGATAAAAGGGGAATTACAAATTTGCAACTGTCTTTGATTTATTCTACTTATGATTATGGGAGTGGAATTTAACTCTTGATTTACTGAGAAGTAATAAATTTCCAAAACTTGAAATGATTGAATTCGGATCCTTTCCTTTTTCTCATAAAAATTATGGGCTTAAATAGAGTGGCAGATAAAAGTTGGGCTTTATTTGGATTTTAAGATTTCCATAATTATAAAGTATGCAAAACAGAAAATTTATAGTATCACTTTTATGATTCTCACTTACTCCAACCATATGAACTAAGTTTTGATGATTTTAACCCCAAATCTTAATCTGATTATACTAAGTAAACAAACAGAGGCAAAACTTTGTTATACCTTGCTCCCAAACCTTTAAAAAGTTATAGAATTTTCTCTTATGTAGTTAAATTTTTGTATATATTTTATACATTTAGACCCCCCAAAAATTTTATACTTCAATCCCTTAATTCTTTTTATCTCTGGATCCACCATTATAAATAAATAAATAGGATAAATTACAATCAACTTCCTTAAAGTTTTTCTTAATTATGCTCATATCCTTCTTTTGTCAGAATAATACAATTTCCTTATTTAATTTTGTGTTCTAAATTTATATCCATCTTTCTTAATGCAGAAAAATAAGGAACGTGAGTATATATTTTTAAAAATAAAAAATATGAATATAATTAGGCTAAAATTCAAAAGATGCGAATTTAATTTACCCAACAAATATACTTCAGACATGAGAGCTTGATCACTAGTATTTGGTATATATAGAATTATACCATATTTATGCTTTGTTTCCCTTCTGTTAGGTAGGGACGGCTCTACAAATTTCACATTGGGGAGCCCAAGTTCTTATGAAACTGTTTTTCTTTTTAGGATTTGCAATTTATTAGGTAGGAGTGATATTTTCTTACATACTAATCATAACATAATTAATATAATTGTAATTATGATCATAATCGTAATTTAAATTTTCTTTGAAGCAAGAAGAATAAAACAAGTTGATTGATACTTTCTTAATTAAAACCCTTACCTCTTTGCTGTAAGTGTGATATCATCTCAAGCATATAGCAGCCCTTGTGTGTGTCTATAATATCTATAATATATATATATATATATATATGTTGTTAACCATTTGGCACTCAGTAACAGCAGCTTTTTCTCTTTCAGATAAAGATGATGGAAGTATGAAAGCCTAGCATGAAAGATAAGAACCAGTTGACTAGCCAAGGAGCTTGCCTATAAGCCAACCAAACACAAATCTAAATGGATATAGGCAAGTCATCCTTGGCTATCAAACATGGCTCTTTCATCTTCATACAAGACTTCTCTTCCTCTCTCTCTCTCTCTCTCTCCCTCTCTCTGATATCCCAATACTCACTCCCTTACTCAAACCCTTATTTATAGGCACCATACCCTTATCAATGGCATCTAACCCTAGCTAGCTGACCATAGTCCTCTTTTTGCTTTCTCTTCTCCCACACACTAATCATGGTAGTTGTACTGATAGGGATTACAGAATAAGTTCCAGGACCCTCCAACATGTTCTTCAACCTATACCAACATGTTCTTCAACCAATACCAACCTAATCAATTATGATACTTGGGAACTAAGTAGCACGGACACGCAGACATGGACATAGGAACACGACATTTTCAACGCATGGATACAGTATTTTCAACTATGGATACGAGAAAACGTGCATACCGATACGTGAACACGACTGCTATATTAAATGTCGATACTTCATAACTTAAGAATTTAAGACTTTAGATTATAGTGTTTGTTGTTCGGATTGTACAATGAGCAACATTCAGAATCAACATATATTCTGACATAAATATAAGTTTTACATATTAACATACGATCTTTATTTATAAATATATATAACTATTAGAAACTTTATTATGATTAGAATATTATATTTTATATTTGAATCATTATCTAAACGTTTATTTGTAAAGAAAGTTTCACAAAAATATTATATCGTATTATCATGCATATGTACATGATTCTACAGGTGTCATGCATATGTAACAACTATAATTATGAGTGACAGTCAATTTACACCCAGTTGATTCCTAACATCCCATTTTCTTTTGAACTTTGATGTCATTGTATCAGAAAAAAAGATAGAAGAGAATTTGTTCCAAAATATGGAAGGGACCAACAGGCATCCTTACAACAATTCTATAATATCAAGTTTCATCCTCTTGACTTTGCACAGCTGCAGGACTGTACCACAGGAAATAAGGGAGAGAAAGAAGGCTCAACAGTGCATTACATCAATGCAGCTTTGCTCATACACGTTGGTGAACCAAATTGCAATGAATCAATTCGTTTGATATTCACTTCCTTTCTGACTTATACTGCGTTTGAAATCAAATTTCTTTTATTTCAATAAAATAATTTTAATTTATTTACAAAAGAATTAATTCTAATATTTAAAAATAATGTTAGAAATAATGCTTTCAATTCATTTGTAAATAAATTCTTTTGTTTGAAATATATTTAAAAATACATAAAATTTAATTAAAAGGTAGATTTTGATGATATTATGATAAATAAATATTAAAATGAGGATAAATTTATTAATATAACATATATTTTATATAAAATACAAAATTAAATTTGATAGATTTTATAATAGCATAAATATAATTAAAATAGAAATTATAAATTAAATGAAATTTTCTTTTAACTTAAATTCAAACACTATTTAAAGAAGTTCATTTGAAAATAAGATAAAATCTTGTTTTAAACATTCAAAAATCACATATTAATAAAAGTGCTACTAAGGTATTTTCACAATGTGGTGAATATAACACATTCTTGTATTTTACCACACATTTTAAACTCACTCCTTGATCGCTAGAGTTCAAAAAAGAGTAATTAGAATATGTAGAACTTGCTTCAACTTTGGTACTAATATTATTATTTACTGTTTAGGTTTCCAATTTTAGAAATTTGCTCTCTTGAACTAACAATTGATATGGTATTTAATGCCAAACAAATACCGTTTCAACCAAAATATATAATACATTTTTCTGTTTCTTTTTATTGTGAAAATATTTATGAATAATAGGATATTTGGCAAAATACTTAATTATTCAAATGAATATATAATCTCAAATAAAGTGCAACCCTTGCTTATCAAATGCTCGTAAGTTAAACTGAAATGATAAATTGGCACTAATTGATTACATATTTTTATAGTTCCATTAATCCCTTGTTTAGAACGGTTAAAATTAAGATTTCATTTTATTTTCAAATTAATTTTCTTTTTAAATGCTGCTTGAATCTAAGTTAAAAAAAGATTTTATTTCATTTATAATTCTTATTTTAATTATAATTATGGTATGATAAAATCCATCAAACTTATTAAGCATTTCACTAAAATTCATTTTATTTGGGCTAAAACATATGTTATAAAAAAAATTTCCCTCATCCTAACATTGTATTTACAATGTTACTATCAAAATCTACTTTTTAATTAAATTTTATTAATTTTTCAATGTTTCAAACAAAAGAATTTATTTACAAATAAATTAAAATTATTTTTATTGAAATAAAATGAAATAAATTCTAAAAAAATTATTCAAAATAAGGCATAAAGGATTAAAGGATTAAACTGAAACATCGATCTAATTAATGGCTGTTATTACATTGTGATGACCCTAATAAATAAGGAAAAATGTGACTTGTATAATTTGCTTTTTCACAAATTTTCACAGTGTGTACATGACATAAATTATATAAGATTCACCTCACCAAATTTAAAATGAGTAAGATCATTATTAGTCTTCATTGTATGCTATGATGCACAGACACTTCATATAGCAGTCGTGTCCGTATATCGAAAACGTTTCCGACACCGACACGAAACGTGTCAAGGCCGTGTCCGTAATTTCAAAAAGTTTGGACACTCATTCCCTATTTTGACAAGTGTGTCAAGCTCGACTTCGAGGCCGTGTCCGTAATTTTAAAAAGTTCGGATATGCATTCTCTATTTCAATACGCGTGTCAAGCTTGATTTCCAGTTTATTATTTGTTATACCCTGTTATTTAATATTATGAGTACTTATTTTCATATGAAAAAATAATAATTACAACATATATATATTTACAAATAAGCACAATATTTTTTAATATTTATAAATGTACCCCTATATTTTTATTATTTACGTGTATCCCCCATGTGTTAGTGTTCTATATTTTTTGAAAATATCGTATTCTCGTATCTATGTCCACGTTTTCCCGTGTCCGCGTATCAGTATCCGTATAACATAAATTGTATGTGCAGTTATAAAGAAATTGTCAGTACTTAAGAGTGAATTACACTTAACAATTGTCTTTATAGCTAGAGAAGTTTAATTTGTGTTTTTGATATTGTTTTGACAATTTAACTGCTCCTTTAATTTACTTAAGTACTTTATTACGTTAAATGAGTTTATAAAACTGTTACCTTCAGCCTTTTGTATATATCTCAGCACCTTTCCCTTAAATTTCATCCTTTTATATCCAAAATCAATACATCGTACTTACACATGAAGACTGGAATTCTTGAAGTGCTTCTGGTAAATGCTGAAGGCATTAAAAATACAAAACTTGTTGGTATCCTTTCTTTCTTTTCACTCTTAATAATTTTTCAACGATAATGACTATTTTAATTTTGCATTCTCTCGTTTAATTTATGATGCTTTACATTAATTATTGTTATTTTTAATTGATTTTCAAATAGTCGGAAATCAGATGTGAAAATATCAATTCACAGCATTATTGTTTTTCAATCTTTTTTTTCTTTTAAATAAATATGTTAATTTTTTTATCCTCTTTAAAGTTTCAAAAAATTTTATTTTAAGATTAATTTTATAAATTGACTCCAGTTTATAATGGAAATTATATATGAAAATTACACCAGGAACACCTTCCTACTATGTGGTTGTGGAATGTGGGAATCAATCTCAAAGAAGCAAAATATCATCAGGTTAAATAATTACCTCTTTGAAGTTTTATCTTTTTTATGTTAAATCTCAATAATAATAATAATAATATTAATATTAATATTATTATTATTTATTTATTTATTTATTTGTTGCTATGTGATGCAGGAAAACATAGGAATCCTTGGTGGAATGAGAAATTTATATTTGATTGCAAGAATACAACCCATCTTAAGTGTAGAATCATGGACAAAGAACTCTTCACAAATGGTGGATTTGTGGGTGAAACCATGTAATTTTCCTTTCTTCTTTAAACATTTTTATACTCAGTTTGATGTCTATATAGAAGATTCTATCACTAATAAGAAAATGAGTTGTTTTCTGACTTCATAATATATTTTATTGTATGGTTGAAGTTTTAAATTGAGATTAATTGTAATTATGTTATAATTATCAAAATTATAAATAAATATGATTATATAACATAAAATTGTAAAAAATTATGATTATAAAATCTAGGTTTATGTGTAATTTTTGTCCTCCTAAAATGTAAGTTGGATGAATTTGATTTTTCTAATATGAAATATTTGATTTTGATCCCTTTAATAGTTGATTTGGCTTAATTTTCATCATTTCGTTAAATTCTCATCCAACTATTGATGAAAAAATTAATATTAAATTAGGTAGAGTGATTTTATTGAATGTGATATATTTTTTATGCTTTGATTTACATATATATAATGACTAATAATAATATATTATCTTTTTACATATACAAAATAAAAATGAATTTGAGGAAGGAAAACAATAATCAATGTGTATACCTTAATCAAAGTATAAAGATGTTTCTTAATGGATAAAATACTTTACTTAATTTTATACTAACTTTTTTATTAGTAACTAGATAAGAATATAATGGAAGGATTAAAATTAAATTAATTGAACTATTTGGAAGATTAAAATTAAATATTTTAAATTAAGATAACCTAAATAGCATAATTTAAAGTTTAGAGGAACCAAAATTACATATAACCTAAAATCTATGCTAACAATAATGTTGAAAGAGTGCCCACAACAATTTAGAACTATGCTTCAAAATAAGAAAAATAAGAAGTAATTAAAAAAACTAACTGCTTAGCGATTCAGATTTTAAGCATGTTAATTTTTTTTTCGTTTTCCTTACTTTGAAATATATTTTAGTGAGTAAATTACACATAAATAATCTTTTATTTTTTATAAATAAAATGATAAGCCACTTAATACAAATATAACATATTAGGTTCAAGTTCAGGACTAAAGTTAAAAAAACCTTAAAAATAATATCAAATATTATTAAAAAAAGTATTAATTTAATTACAATCAGATATGTAATTGTTGGATAACATTTTTTTTACATTTTATTAAATTTTAATTTACTATAATTTCTGTCATTTTTCATGAAGCAGAATATACATTGGTGGAATAATCTCTGAAGCAAGTGAAGAGGGATATCTAGAAATAAAACCAGCTCCATATAACGTGGTGCTTGAAGATGACACCTACAAAGGACAGATAAAGATTGGCTTAAAATACACCGAAAATGTAAGCATCAAATTACACTTACAGCTTTAATTTGCATACAAAGATATTTAATTTCTTTTTCATTAATATTTTAAAATTTGAATCAGACAATAAATAAAACATTATTAAATCATAATTTTATTAATTCAATTAATTAAAAGAATTAAACTAAAAAAATTGATTAATTTAATCAAATTAAAACTATAACTGAATTATAATATTAAATTATTTCAACTTTTGATTTAATTTAACTTTTAAAACACTGCATTTAAAATTTAAATTAGTCATTAATTATAGTTATATATCATAATAATGATGAGCAATTGATGATTGTTGCAGAAAGAAAAACATGGGAATCCTAAGAGTAGTGAATTCATTGCTAAGGAGAAGCAACAAGATCACTCAATTTGTGGATCAATTATGAATATTTGGAGAATAACATGGTGGAAAATCTCGTTTCTCTTTAACAAAAAGAGTTCTAAAGATAAAAGATAAGAGGAATTGGAATAATCTTATGCTATAATCATGATGTCAACATATATTATGGTTTTTTTTTCTTTTCTTATTATTATTGATTTTCTCTTCAATTTCTTTTCATCAAACCTTATGTAATATGTGATTAACTTTTTTCATGTGTAACAAATATACTAAATATAAAAAAAATATTAAAGACTTGTTTGGATGGCTCTTAGAATTACTTATAGAAGCATTGAATCACTTTTGTGATGTTACAAAACATATTTGATTATCAAAATTCAGCCAATTTTTCTTTAAGTTTTGTTGATTCTCCTCCAACCCATGTCCAAGGAGAAGTGAAAAAAAAAATATTATTTTTTATTTTGTCTTTACTCTTTTTTATCTATTGATATTTTAATAAAAAAATTTATATGCTTTTAATAATTTTATACACAAAAAGTAATTTTATTTTCAGTACAATTAAATAAATTATTTTCTTTCAAAAGTAATTTTTAGCTTTCATTTTTAAACATACCCATTTCTACAATTTTTACTTCTACCAAAATTAATTCTCTCTAGAAATAATTCTCCTCCATATTATTCAAACAAGGACTAAATTAGTTAAACTATTTGACTAAAATTAATTACTAACAGGATTTTTCATTGACAATGAATCTATTTTAAATTTGATAATAATGGCTCTATAATTTTAAGGTTAAATTAAACTTTTGATCATCTAGTTTATTTTAATATGTAATTTCAACTTTATACATTTTTTTTCTTCTTAAAATTTACTTTCATTTATAATTAACTCATTATGTACATTAATTTAGAGATTTTTGTTAGTACAATATCCAATATGATTAACATTTGCGAAGTTATATAGATATATTGTGATATAACAATAAAAATTTATTCATGAAAATGATAAATTGTTAAAATTTAAAAAAAAAATATTTAGATAGATATAATATAATTGAATCCATTATAATTGAAAATATGCATAATTAAAATTTTGATTCTCTATTTTCTTAATAATTTTTATGATTGAAATTTTATTTTTCTTTATATTTATGTCATGATATAAATGCACAATTAACAAATGTTTATCATATTAGATAGTTACAAACAAATATCTTTAAATTAATTTTGATATAGAATTAATTATAAACAAAATTAAACTCTAAGGTTTAATTATAAAAATATTATAAAAACAAATTGATACTTATTATAAAAAGGGAAAGTTAAATTTAAACATATAGATTGACCTCTTTCAAATGTATAATTCTAGGGGTATTATTTTGATCTTTTAATATTTGGAAACCACGTATTGGTGATCTTTATCCAAAAAAAAAAAAAAAACAGAGCCAAATAAGGTGCATCACATAGTATATTATATTATAATAACTGGTGTACACGTCTTTCAGCATATATGTTCAAGAAAACTTTAATTTCTGTGCAATAAACATATGATAAACCTTACATTATTTACAAATAATTAATCATGTTTTCCTCCAAACAACATAGGAGGAATTAAATTTTTTTTTTATTATAAAGTTTAATATGGTTCACATGCGCGCCTTCTTAGCCAACCTCAGACCAAGCTAACTACAAAAGTTGTATTAAATTCCCACCAACAGAAACATAATGTCAACTGGGAGACTGTCTTCAACTCTAATAATATTCTCAGCTTTCAATTTAATTATATTTTTTTAAAAGGGTTTTATAAGAAGCTTAATTTCTTTTAGACAGATAAATTAGATTTTATAAGCATTAATAATAGTAAAGTACAGCTTGCATTTTCCTTTTAAAGGAATGATTAATTCCTTAAACTTATATAAATACATGGGAATCCGAGATCAAAACTCAAATGTGAAGAAAAACAAAACTTTTAATAAATATATATCAAGTATCATTTAAATTAATGATTCTCGACGTTTATAATTTATTTTGTAACGTGCCCACAATATAATCTTAGTTTAATTGGCTTCATAAATTTTGATATAAATACGATTTATTTAATTTAAATTGAATTATAAATTCAAATTGTATGAAAAATTATGAATAAATAATAATATAATGCTTTTTTTTTCAATTTTCAATTGATGATCTTCTTTTCCATTTAGGAAGGCTAAAGAAATTATGATTTTATACTGTGTTCTTCCTCTTAGAACTACCAAGAAATAAATACAATTTAAGTTCGTAAAAAGACAGAGACGATAACATTAAATTTTGTCTTAATTCACCAACTTATGTCTTATTCATGTGGTTCACATGCAGAGATATCAATCTTCACCTTAAATTATATTGTCAAGCTACTTTCAGTACCATAAATCTCTTTAAACAACATCAATTTATGGTCTTTCCTAACCAATAAATAAAAAAAAAAATCATATGGGATACAAAATTAGTAATAGCTTCAATCTTTTATGACCTAAAAAATTTGAATAAAATATCCTAAATTTCATTGATTTACACAAAAATAAAAATATATGATTTGGTATCTTTGCTTTAAGGTCAAATATGTAAAATTAGTCAAAAGTCTATGTCTAGAGTATAATTTGATGTCTCTTTCAAGGCTTTATTTTTCTTTACATTTCGAATTTAATCTTAATTTTTTTTGTATGTAAGAATTTAATAATGTAATAACTCCTAGCATAAAAAAAAAAATGTTAGCACTAGCTGCAAATATAAATAATAAAAATTCATTTCCATTATCTCTGGATTTCAAAGGTGTAACTTTGTTAGACTCACAAACAGAGACTAGCAAACATGCACAGATTTCATGAGTTTGAGAATTATAATGTTGTAAGGCCAAAGAAAGATCATTACAAAGTTGTTGTTTTTAATGTAAAAAGATAAATTATAATGTTGTTGTTGTTAAACTTACAAATAAATTCCTAAATTTTTATCAGTGTACAAACCTATTTCCTTCCTGCTTATCAAATCTGCACAAATTTTACAAATTGACAACCATGCCTGCAGATTACACGTTAAATCCATTTTCTTTAATGCTAAAACTAATTAAATCTGTTTAAAATTAAGGATTTTAAGCATAACTCAGTCTCATTTCAGCTTCATGTCCAACAAGGACACAGCTTGCATGTCTTAGTCAACTCGTTTTCTCTCTTAAACTCCATTGAAATTTTGGCCATCTATGCAATTGGGTCTTCCTCCTTTAATCAAATTACAAAAGGCAGCAGTCCCAGAACGCCAAAGAATTCAAATTTTTGTTTTTTTCATATAGCATGGATGGAAAGTCTTCAGAGAAGAAGATAAGGCCATAAATGCTTCGGAGGGAACTGTTTCAAACAATTTCTAGTTAGCAACGGCTTCAAATTCAAATCTGCCCAATCAAAAAGGTAACTTGCAAAAAGAATGTTGGGGACCGTTGCTTTTTATTTTAATTTTCTTCCCAATCTTTGTCTTTTAAGTTTTAAATTTCAGTTTGTGTTCATTTTCAGAAAGTTCAAAGGCGTGCTTGCTCAATTGCTTTAGGTCCAATAATATAGCAGGACCATTGGTAGGCAGATTTTGCTTTTTTGGTTTCCAGAAGACAGGAAAATTCAAGTTTTCAGCTTTTTCTTTTTATCTCTCTTTTTTCCTTTTCCTTTTCCTTATAATTTCAATGTATGTACATTTTATACCATATAGTTGTAGTTTCCACCAAATAACTAAATTAGTACGTTTCAAAATGATCATGAAGTACTAAAATTTAGAGCCCTCAAAAAAATAACCATTTTGTGAATCAACTTTCATGGTTATTGTGAGCAGGTTTTGAGGGATTTGAACATATTTTCATGAGCTAAGATGGAAAACTCATCCTACTTTGATGAAAATTATGATCTGGGTTATCAGGCTTCACCTTCTTCTGTGGACCATAATGATCAATCAGTCACAGGAACTTCAGGAGGGTACTCAACATTGAGTGGTGATTCCTTTGCATACTGCAGGACTAGTAGTTCAGAGGCCTCAAACTTCTCAGAGCCTAGAGATGGCTATACCTATGCCAGTGAATCTTCACTTTCTGGTTGGCCGAGTTTGAAACTCGGAGCTAATCGAGCTGTTCTTTCAAGGCTAGGAATGAAGCAGATCAGGCAATCATTGGAAGATAAACTTGATGACTGCGAAGTCATAGATGCAGGTTGGTTTGCCCGGCTTGTGTAGTTAAATGTAAAAGTCTTCTACGAATCAGTGTTAATTTTCTTTATTTTTTGGGCATCTGCAGAGCTTGCAATGATGAAGGAAAGATTTTCAAAGCTTCTTCTGGGGGAAGATATGTCAGGCGGTGGGAAAGGCGTCTGCACTGCAGTTACAATCTCGAATGCCATCACCAACCTCTATGGTAATTCTTTTATAGTATCAATAAGATAGTCAAGAAATGGTTGATTGTTGTCAAATTTGATGTTATTGAGCATTTTTGGGAATTCTACAGCTACTGTATTTGGACAAAATTTAAAGCTGGAGCCTCTGAAGCCTGAGAAGAAGGCCATGTGGAGAAGAGAAATGCATTGTCTTCTATCAGTGTGCGATTACATAGTAGAATTTGCCCCAACTGCACAATATTTAGAAGATGGCACGATTGTGGAGGTGAAATTCTGCTAATTCTGCTAAACCAAGAGTATAACTTGAGTATTGCTACTCACACTTCTTGCCATTCACAACTGCCTTACAACTCCACATATGTCCCTAATTGATTTATACTAACCTCACTTCCTTAGTTTGACTCAATTGCTTCATGAAGTATACTGTGATGGAGTTTGTGCATGATAATAAATGCAATTAGCGTTTTTCCTATAACTTTGGTGCAGTTTGTTTGGCATCTCTATTAGTATCTAATATGATAAGTAAATTCTCTCAGATGATGACAAGCAGACCAAGGTCAGATATTTATATCAATCTCCCAGCTTTGCGGAAGCTTGACACCATGCTCATGGTAAGATAAACCCTATTGCTTCATGAATATGGCAACTCTGTTTCTGTCCATAGGCCTCTATACCCATGAAAATTTTCTACAGGAAATATTTGATAGTTTTCATGATACTGAATTTTGGTACGCGGAGCAAGGAAGCATATCAGGGAATTCAGGTCGTTCACATTCAGGCTCATTTCGTAGGATTGTTCAGCGAAAAGATGAGAAATGGTGGTTGCCAGTTCCTTGTGTTCCTCTGGGTGGCCTCTCGGATAAGTCAAAGAAGCACTTAAGAGACAAACGCGACTGTGCTAATCAAATTCATAAAGCAGCCATGGCAATAAATAGCAGTATTCTTGCTGATATGGATATTCCAGAAACATATGTGGAAAGTCTCCCCAAGGTTTGTCTTCATTGGTTATTCAATCTTTGCATATAATTACTATTTCTGATTGTCTTGGTTGAATCCCAAGCAGAATGATTTTGGATTTATTTTACTGCTCTAATTCTGTTGAAAAAAATGACTCGATATTAGATTTGATACCATAAAGTAGATGGCTTGGGATTTTAGTCTTTAGTTTCATGAAACTTCTTTGGAAGCTAACAATAATAGGCTGAGTTTTGTAAGATAACATAATGTTATAATTTCATACAAGGTATTACGTATTAGTATCATGTTTGTTGAGATCTTCTATTAATGTTAAGACTTATTCCCATGAAATAACTCTAAAAAAATTACATGAGAAGAATTGTTTTTAAACCAGGTAAGAATTTCCAATTCAATTTATTTTATGATAAATTGACACTTTAATCTGACCTGTTTACTTCTCTTTTGAAAATTAATTATACAGAGTGGAAGAACAAGTCTGGGGGATTCCATTTATCGCTATGTGTGTACTGCAGAAAAATTCTCACCAGACCACCTTCTTGGCTGTCTCAATGTCAGTTCTGAACATGAAGCCCTTGAATTGGCAGACAAAGTTGAAGCTTCAATGTACACATGGAGACGTAAAGCTTGTCTGAGCCATTCGAAATCATCATGGAACAAAGTAAAGATTCTCATGGCTGACGCTGATCAGACGGACAAAAACTTCATGTTAGCTGAGAGAGCTGAGACTTTGTTGTTCTGCTTGAAACAAAGATATCCAGAACTTTCACAGACTTCCTTGGACGCTTGCAAGATTCAATACAACCAGGTAAGTTTTTGCAGTTCGTCATTTCTATGAGTAAGAATGAGTGAATCAAAATAAGTCTTATTAGTATTACTCATAGTAGAAATCCATACCACAGTCATTGAATGACGTTAGATACAATAGCTTGCCCTTCACACTAGGCTCACTCTTCTGAGAGGGAGTGAAGGTCCTACCATCCTTAACAAGAATGAGCATAGTGTAAGGGACAAGCATGTTTTGAAGCTTTTCTCTAATAACTTGAAGAGTTATGCTGTTTATACATATGAAAAGTCTCACACTCTAGCAATGTGAGAGGAGCATGTGGGTCCCACAATTTGTGTAGCTTACACCTCACATTGTAAGGGTGTGATGGGTCATATGTGTATGAAACATTTTTAAAATTGATATACGTATGGACTAAGAATGAAGATAATTTGCTGCAGGATGTAGGGAAAGCAATACTAGAGAGCTATTCTAGAGTGTTGGAAGGCCTGGCATTCAACATTGTTGCTTGGATTGAAGATGTTCTTGTTGCTGATAAATCAATGAGAAGCCAAAAAGTATAGAAAGCACAGCTGGGATTTTCATGAAGATCTCAACACTCGATCTTCCATCCAACCACTTTTTGTTAGTCATAGCCAAAAGGTATAGAAAGCACAGCTAGGATTTAGGCAAGTGTTGGATGAATTGTTTGAAAACCTTTTTCTGAATGAAGCTGAAGTCATTTGTATCAAGAAGAACATTTTTCACATGCACTTGAAGAATTGAAGTAATGGCTGACATTATATTCTGTAACTAATTCTCAAACACCTAAACTGTATAGTTGCCTAATTGCAATCTACTTCATTCTCCAATAGACTAGACTAAGTCAAGCGTTACTGATATAACATCCATAGTCATAAAGAACAATGGAAAAAATTAAAATGAGTAGTCTTACTCGCACATAATAGTTCTTTTCTCACTGGTACTTTTAAAATAATTTAAATCAAACTGATATCATTTATTTGTCTAGTCTATATTAAATTTACTCCATCAGTGCATGTGGGATTAATTTGGTTTAAATTGAGTTGTATCATATATGATATGAGGTAATGTAAATAATTTATATTCACAAATATTATTTTTCAAATTGAAAATTTATTTCTCAAAATATTGAGTTGTGTGCATAATGTAGTATGTGACACAACACTATTTAATGTATTAATTCAATCAAAAGAACAACAAGATCTCTTGATAAAAGATTCCATTATACTTTTAGAGTAATGAATAAGGAATAAGGAAAAATTATTACTTCAGAAATATAAAGATTTAAGATGCACTCTTTCCTTTCTTGAACCTGCATCTTTTCTCATCAAGTAAGGATTTTTTTTTTACTGAAAAGAGTATAATAGCCGAATTGATACTCTAATGGGCAATCAATCATACGACAAATTTGGACAAAAAAACTAATGCAGAAAAGCTTTAGTTCACCACCAGTATGGCTACAGTAAAAGTCAGATTTTAGCATAAAATGTCTTGATTAGATTTAGAATATACAGGTTGAATGACTTCAAGGTAGACATGTGAGACTCAACATGAATTCCATTACTTAACTGTTGGGAACGAGTCAATGAACCGAGCTTGACGCCAAAATGTGCTTTTGGCATTTTGGGAACCTTTGACCAGCATCTATTGAGGACCAAACACCCCCTCTGGTCCCTCCTTCTCTGTTCCTCGGACCACCCAAGAACGTTTGTCTTCCTGTCTTGTGCTTCACGGCAAATACCTGGGTCCACAATGTGGAAATAAATCTTTCTGCAAACGTTGAAGACCTTGAACAGAAAAAAGTTAGGCTTTTCTCCGTGATGTGTATTTATGAATCACAGAATTATCAATTTGGTCCAGATATTGTTAAAATAATTTTTGAATTATAAAAATAATCATAATAATTTCTAAATAATAACTCATATATAATTTCATTTCTTCGTTATATTATTCAAAGATAAAATTATATGTATAAAAAAACGAAATTATATACATAGAATATTATTTAAAAATTATTAAAATTATTTTTATAATTTAGAGATAATTTTACTAGTATTTATAATTTTTTTATATATTCTTGTACATATTCTAATTGTAAGTTTCATGAAAATTTTTCATATTCATTAGTTTTTCCCCTTTTTTTTTCTTTTCCGAAAAACCGACTTTTTATTGGAATTACCAATTTGTGCAAGCACAATCACAACCTCTTGGCAGACCTGGGAGCAACTTAAGGAACAATATGTGAAAATTTTGGCAGTCACCTTGTGAACAACTGCCATATTGGCGACTTCTTTATATTACTCATTTTCTTTTTGCTTGATCCCTTCCAAAAAGAAAATTAGTCTTCACTAAATTTTGATTCATTTCTCATTTATTTCATGCAAATATTTTGAGTATTATAAAAGCATATTCTTAAATAAGATGTGAAAGTTTATTTCTCTCAACAAACTATCCAAACCGCATTAAAATGCATCGTTTTATTTTTTAAAACAGATTAAAATAAAGTCATAACAAATAAAATAAAGCAACCATATTCATTCTTATTTATGAAATGATGACAAATATTAATATAAATAAGCTTACATATTATTGGCATGATCCCAGTGAAATTAAGAAAGAAAGACCTCGTAACTTGCTAGTAAATTAAACAAATACAAAACTTTAAAACTTGAAACTCCAGATCCCACGATTTTGTGAGACAAAATAGAAAATGGTTGTGTGGCTGATGTGTGCATTTGCCCCTTAAAGAAAGTTAAAAAAAAAAAAAAGAAAAAAAAAATGAAAACAAAAAGGTGCACAGATGAATTAGCCTGCAATTAGACATGATTAAGCAGGAAACAGCTTCAGACAACATTGACATATATTAGTGAGATCAATTGGTAGTGTGAAACAATCATATCCCTATATATACAAGAACGCCTCTGAACTGTGCCTGGAAGTGCACAAGTCCATATGGAGGTGAAGTGATTCAACAGGTTAGTAGTCAATTAGGCTTCAATCAGCAGGGTGGGCTATGCTTTGCTATCTGAGGACATCATTGTCGCTTGTCATCAACAAAGAAACCATCTCATCTACTCATGTAAATAATATCCCCTCAATTTCCTTCTTTCCAGGCAAAGGGTAGGCACAAAATGGCATCTTCATGCCCGTCGTGCATATATATATATATATATATATATATATAAATATATATATATATATATTTGAGATGCTGAATTACACCTATTGAGGGGCATTCATACTTAAACCAATAAAAAATCATGTTAAATCAACTATCATCATCCACAGCACCAATATATGTAAGGTCAGTCCGTCTCAACCTAATAGACCCTTTAAGCCAGCTAATAGCTCGAAGATTAACCTGGTCACTGCTTCCCATTCTAGCAATGTTACTTGCAGATGGGCCTGATCCAGCGCCATCTTCTAAAAGCATCCATGGGTCGACCTCCAAATCATTGTCCTGTTGTTTCAACTTGGCTGACATATTAGCTGTGGTCCTTGATAATGGAACTAAAACCTTCTGAGGGATATTTGAACTGCTGGAGTTAGACCCAGAATTTGCAATGCTGGGTTGAAGAGAAACAAGGGCGGAAATTGGAATAGATGGCAGCTGGCAGGATAAAGAGCACCGCACAGAGGGAAGAACAATTGGCATAGCCGCTTGGATGCGCCATCGGATAGTATCTGGCAATTGCATACGATCCAAGTCATTCTGCATCCAACAATAGGCCATCGGATAAGCAATAAGACTATTTCACCTAATTTTGTCTTTCCAATTGGTATCTAGAAGCCAGTTTCAAGATTGCAATATATGTTAAAACCAAATGGTTTTCAGAAGATTGGGAATAGGAAGAAAAGAAAAAAGCCTTTCTAAGCAATTGGAAAGTTATAGAAGAATGAAATAGAATAAGAAACTCTTGTAGCATATACCAACCAGTATTTTTTATCTTAAAACAACCTTGCTTATATTGTTAGCTTAAGTGTCAGCAAAAGAAAGTTAACTGCTTTTATAGACTTGTATATTTATAAAAATTCTAACTCAATTTACTTTCGTATTAGTTGGAGATTTAAGGAGTTCAAAGAGTACCCAAAAAGTAATTGGAAAATGAAATGAATGATCCTTTTAGCTACATTTAGAGTCTAAGAAACTTCCCAACACTTCAAAAATAATTCTTCTTGGTTCTCTGTCTTGTCCAACCATTTTCTTGAGGCAAATTAGATTAGCAATAACGAAATGGCAAATCAGGCTCAAATGTGCTGCTATAAGATGAGTGTAGGCTGAGAAATCATACCTGCAAAGTTTCCAGCAGTTCTCGATCAAAACCAGAAAAATCCCTAGCAGATTGATTGGTTGTCTTCAATACAGACTTCAACTTAAGCCAACTTGGAAGGGAACTACACAACAATCCATGCAAAACCAACAACAAGCGATCAAACAGGTCAACAGAAAAATCTACGAAAGCAGCAGCTCCAAAAGGTGACCCCACCTCCCTCTTTAACAGAGAATATCGCATAGCATTTGGTGATATGTCCTTGTCATCATGCACAACCCGATTCCCAAGGAGACGAAGGACTACAGAGGCAAGTGTTTGTCTCATGTTCCTTGCAGATGACTCCCTGAACAATTCAACATGTATAAGTCTAAGATAAATTGCACGCCTTTATGATTCTAGCATGTGATAATATTTTATATACTATGTAGCATACATGAAAAATCTTTTGTAACATATATCCATGTTTTCTCTTCTGGCATGTAAAGGTAGGAGGTTAGTTCATTTCCAATATCCAAAAACTTAAGCTCATAATCATGACAACATAAGAAAGAAACTAATGCCATCAGCAGTGGTAGTTGGGACACATGATATTAGAACACAGAGGATAGTATGTCGAGAAGGTGAGAATAACCATAATATTTTATATAAAGGAAATTGAAAAGAATCCTTCACTTTTGGGGCAAAAATTGAGGGAAAGATAGAAAGGGGAAGAACTCCATCTTTGGTGCAGCAACAATTCATAAATGCAATAGCTACAAGAGCATAGAGACGCTTTCTGTCTATCAAACATATATATCAGATGTCATGGCAAAATCCTGTAGAGATCACAAATCTACTCTAAAATTACCTGTCGGTGCATATAATAGGCAGAAACCTCATCAGTAAGTGCAACCGCAATGATATAGAAGCTCTTAAAGCAGCAGGAGAAGGCAGAGCAGAATCTGTTGCTACTGCTGATCTCCTAGCTAATATGGTTTTGCGGCTATTTACTTTATTTGTTGGGCCTTCAATTCCAGGGGGGGTACTTCCTGCTGGCTTACTTGCCCCACGAGTGAGTGCACTTATTTGTTGCTCAATATTATTTAACTGTTTGATCAAATCACTTGCAAAGGAATTTCGAGATTCATCAGAGCTTTGATCTATGCAAGGAAGAATTAACTCAATAAGAGCCCTCTCGGTCACATGCTGCTTCTGGTTACTAATTGATCTTTCAGAGTCAAAAACTTGAGAAAACCCTTTTACACACCTCTTCAGGTCCCTGCCTTCTTCAACTACTTCTCCTTCTTCAACAGATGCACCATCACACTTCTTTTTGTCCCCCTTGTTAGTTATTGGATCAATACCAGGACTATTCTGACCACAAGGATCCCAACATTGAGTCTTGGCAGAAAGACCTTTACTCTCAGCAATGTTATATAGCCGTTGTCTGATGGTCTTCCGACCAAAAAGGACATCTTGGCCCCCAAGGAACCATTTGGCTTGCATCAACATTGAATCCTCCAATGACCTCCCGAAAAGATGAACTAACTCTGAGAAAAGGGGTGCAGCATCAGGTCTGACCAGTAACCTGGTGAGGATTATTTCAATAAAATTGTTCTCATTCTCAGAAGCACCAGCAGCCTTCTCTGGACTAGGTGCAGATAACTGTATAGCATCAGCTAAGGACACATCCGTCTCCAGTTTTTCAATGAGAGCTTGTTCATTTAAAAGCAGCCTGAGTTCAACCCACTGCCAGTGAAATTTGGCAGGTTGCAGGGTATCTAAAATATATACAAGCTTATCCTGTAGCTTGGATTCATTATCTGCAAACTCAGTTTTAGATTCACCATGTCCAGAAAGCTGACTCCCATCCTCTGGTGCAAACATAGATTGTGGCATCTTACAATCAATGATGGCATTTAGAAAAAGCCTAGCACGGAGAGGAACAAAAGCCTTGGATTTTGAACGCGCATCTGAGCCATTCATCTCCATCAAGTTCGCAAATTCAGTATCGCTTGCATCAGCAGCCAGAAGATCATAGAGACCCTGACTGTCTCTCAAACATATATCTCGGAAAGGCAAATGTTTTATTGCATCATTTATGGCCATTGTCAGAGATTGATACAGTTGATTCATGTCATCACGGACTGGGATGAAGGGCCACCACAAAATAAATGCAAATATTGAATAGGCAGGTGGAAGGACCAAGCCTAGAGGAAGCATCCGCTGCATCCTTGAAAGACCTACAATAGAAGGTTCGCCTAACAGTTCCACCACTAATCCTTCACAACTGGTTCTGCAGTTCCCAACAAGCAATCGAAACCAATGGACATGAACTTCAATAGAACTATCCACCTTAAAAGCCCCAACTGCACGTGCATTTCCATTTGAATTGGATCTTATACTTCTGATAAACTGCACTACATCCAGCCCCTCCTTTAATCTGAGAACGGTTACCATTCTTTCCAAGGTGGTAATACCATGTATGACTGCACCAACAACAAGTGCAGACACAGCTGCAGCAGTTTTCATTGCTCTCCCCACCACTTTACTGGAGTTGTTTAGAGCATCATTAGAAATACCAGAATTAGTATCATGGGCTTCAGGAGACATTTGAAACTGAGTGCGGAATGCTTTTCCAGGACCAAACACTCCAGCAATAGCATTAGAAGCTTCCGTTGCAAGAGCAATCTCAAATACACGACTTTGGCGCTCTCCTAGGGCTTCCTTAAGGAGGCATAGACAACTTATATGCATTCGCAGCATGCATCTAGCATAATTCAAACAACTAGTAGCTGATGTTGTATTTGAATGATTGCCAGCTGAAAAGTCGGGCATTTTTGCTAGAATTGGTCCCACACTACCAACAATGGCAGCAACAGCAGAAGAGACCAAAGAGGGATCCCCCTCCTGAGCAGCACCACCAGTCTGCCTGATGCAGTCAATAAGACTAGTGACTATTTGTTGAGCAATTTGAGATCCATTACCCCATTTTTCTATAGCAGGACCTTTAGATGCTCCAGAAGCAAAGAGCTTTCTCTCCTTCCCAAAAAGATAATGAAATGCTTCTTCAACTTTCCGCTGCACAATATCCCTCATGCTCAGACCTACTCTGGATAACCGTCCACCGCTGATCTTTTGACGGAAAAAATCATCAAGATCCTTGACTCCTGCAGGAACTCCAAGTGGATACACTAACTCCCCATCTGCTGAACGTCCAGCTTCAAGTTCGGAATAAAGTCTCTTATCATATGTAGACTTAGAATTTTTCTCCCACTCAGTGACACTGGGAACACTGCTATATTTTCTCAACAAATAACGAGCAAAGGATAAGGCTCCTGAACCCGAAACTCTCCCATTAGATGCCATAATAGCTGCAGCCCAATGCATTGCAGCTGACAAAGCTTCAGGGACAAGATCTGCACTGGCAAGAATGTTCTCAAACCTGCACAGAATGCAATGAAAGGCAGGCTTTAGATAAATTCTCATATCCCAAATCCATAGGCATAAAGATGAAAGGGCAAAAGATATACTGATTGACAGTTGGTTCAATGATAGAATTTTACATAATATAAGCATGTTATCTACCCTTGTTTGGGGGAAAAAAAAAAATCAAAATGGACTTTTAGTTCTTAAACCATATTGGTGGCAACTAATGGAAACTAATTTTCAATTAACAGAATTGTCCTCTGATAGGACCCAGAAACTGTTTTGACCAATGAACCAGAATTGGGTCAGGGCATGAGTAAGCCCAAAATAATTAAAGTCTATTCTAGAAGGCCCAAAATAATTTAAAGTCTATTCTAGAAGGCCCAAGGATTAATTAGGTTAGAGAGAGGGCTTTATAAAGTGAATAGGGGAGAAGTGCCGAGAAGTCTTCTCTTTTGGAAGTGGCCTGTGCCAAGGGAACCCTCTAGGTCAGGGAGAGCTGAGGCTCTTGTATTTTTCCTTTTCTTCTGTTCTTCTTCTTCTGATCTTCATCTGCACTTTCTGTAATCCTTTTTTTACTGAGAAATATAGTCAAAACAGTTTCTGGGTCCTAACAATCGGTGCTCTCGTTGAGAGTTGAAAAACTGCATGCACACCAGGATGACTACAAGGATGGAAGCAATGGAGAATCGGGTAGCAGCAATAGAGGACACTCTCAGAGACCATGATTTAATCCTTAAGGAGCATTCTACAGTTCTTTTGGAAATTACCAAAACACTTGCACAAATACAGACTGAGATGAGAGAGGGGTTTCAGGGACAACATCAGGGGGAGTGTGGTAAGAAGAAGGAGGAACAGACCCCAGGAACCTCCTTTGTTCTGTCCAGTGATAACAATGGGCAGTACCATCAAGAGGAGAACCCATCCCCAAAAGACCGGCCTATTAGGGGGGAGAGCTTCTAGACTTGTATACCACCACACCATCCCATTTCTAGACAATGTGGGACTCTATCATCCTAGCATGTTTCCTAAAGAAACAACTTTTGTGAAATAAATCAGGTTTTACACATGTCTATACGGCACACTCCTTAAAGTTAAGCCATCATCAAAATAGATGGAAATAATTTTGCATATAACTTGGGATTTCAGTTATGGGATCCTCTGTTTGAGAGATATATAATAAAACCATTCATGGACTTTCTTTTCTCCTAACAGCTTGAGCTTTCAGGATCAACTAGCCCTTAAATTGATATCAAAGCCTCTTCGTTCAAAAGGTCAAAGGCTCAATTCCTACCATTATTCTTCTAATTAAAATTAAATTTTAGCACAAGGTAAAGTTGGCTTGTGCTATGCCCGCATTTCAAGCTCATGTGTGGTATATGATAACAATCATGGAAAACAAAAAAATTGATAGAATAAATTGAAAAGTAAACAGAGATTGGCAAAAATAAGACCAAAAGTTCTACTATGGATTAACCTACAACTCAATATGCTATGAAAGAATAAATAATACTAGACAATTTGCATAATTATATATGAAGAAAAGGATAATTGATTATGAACAAATAATATGGAGAGAGCTGGAAAAAATTTACTCTAAGTACAAAATTTGGTAGATAGGATAATTAAAGGCTCCAAAAGTTGAGATTCGTCTAAATTCAGGAAAAAAGGCACTAAGTCATTAGAAAGACAAGAAATGACATGTACACAAATGAGAAGTATAAGGGAGATAAGGGAATTGTACAAAAAATTATTACTAAAAAATAACAAATAAAAACTATTCAATGTATAATGAGCAAATGCAAACCTCCGCAGTGATGATAGCAGAAAAGCCTCTCCCACATCACAAACTTGGCTTTCCACATTCCTTGGCAGCATCGGAACATTCCTTCCACTATGAATTGTAGAAGTGGGGCTACTAAGAACCTTTGGCATCAACCACAGGAGGAACTTGACAGCAGATACTAAATCATCTGAAGTATCCATCAGATAAAGTATAGCAGAAAGTTCATCCTCACCAAGTTTCCACCTAATTGAGCTCCTATCATCTACCATAGCAAAAGACCTACCATAATGACCAGCTACACCAACATTTTTTTCAGTCTCTTCAATTACCTGCCTAACTTCAGTCATCAACCAAACTGTTATTGCCCTTTTCTCAACAAAGCGAAGCTGTTTTAAAGCTTTTCCAATAGAAACAATATCCCCACAATATCGGATTCCATCCAATGATTTCAGCATATCTCCATCAACGGCAGTTCTATGGTGAGGGCAGCTTACCTTATTATCACACACATGACTTGTAGATGCCCCTTGGCTACCTTCAATTCTAGCAGCTGCCAGTTGAGCAAGACTTGTAGTTTTACGCACAGTTTTCTGTCGATTCTTAGTAAGCAGCTTTGTTGACTTAAGTGGTTGATCGACTTTATGAGACTCTAAAGATTTCAGCCCCTTCTTGACCCACCAAATATCTTCGTCATCTGATAGGACAAGACAGTGATTTTGAACAGATGAGCTAACTTCATCATTTAATTTTTGTTTCTTTGCCTTTCTACATTCTTCACACCCAGGCATACCTTCAGCCAGATCAATTCGGCTATTAGGAGATCCAACAGGTCTTTTAACGCGGCCTTGAGATTCATCCAATCCCACAGTGCTTGAATTAGATAAACTGTTAGGAAGCTGTAGCAGTAATGAGATGGCTGTCTTCAGATCTTCAACATCAGTGTCATCCTTGACATTTTTAGAACATAGTTTGTTAGACACAGCAGTTCTCCAGTGTTCAGTTGAAACTTTAGTACCTTTGTCCTTAAATGGAACAGAATAATGTTTTTGCTTCAGAGCAGATCCATTGGCACAAGAAGTATCATTATGGGGATCACAAAGAGGACTGCGAAGTATAAGGCGGCGCTCATTCAAGTAAATCTGCAAGGCTTTCTCAACCTGCAGACCCTCAACAATCCCTGATTCTTCTAAAACACCACGCATGAAGCAGCCAGGAAGTTGCTTCAAGATTCGGTGGTGTCTCTGTCGTCTCTCTGGGTCAACCAGATCTACATTCATATCCATGATCCCACTCACCATCAACTGGCGTACATAAGCCAGGGGGTAAAAGATACCTGCATGTATCAGTTCCACTATAAACAGATGAAGACGTTTGAGACCTTCTCCTTTGTGCACCACATGCTGATCGATCCAACAAACTATGATATCATGCAAAGGACCTGGGCTTTCAAATATAACTGCAGAACTGCTACTCCGGGCCATGTTTTTTGAACTAGATTTTACTTCAGATACATTATCCATGAAAGTCTGTGTGCTCTGCTGACTTGAATATTTCACTAACTTACTAACTCCATGAATGCTGACATTCTTGAGTCTAGGTAAGCATTGCAAATCCCTCATATTCATCTTTAGCAGTCTAACTGCTATGTGAACTTGTGAGAGATCCTTTGTACCTGTGAACTTTATGTCACAAGGAGGAGGAGCCCGAAAATCCTTAAAATCACATGTTGCCCAATCACAAAGGAAAAACACAGAAGAAATAAGGGATGTATTCAGAGTCCCAATCCACTTCAGTGACAACCTTAAATAGGGGCTGACTTTTGCAACCCAATTTTCAGAAACAGTTTCATCACGAATATCCTCAAAAAGAACCTTATAAGCTCCTCTTATATCACCTAGCACAAGAGATTTATCCATGGCTTGTGCAGCTTTAGCCAGACAGTACCCAGGATAGCCTGGGCTGGCAGCCTTTGCAAGATCCTCTGCACGCTTCTGAATGCATGAAATAACATTTTTGAATGCCAACAACTGATATTTAGCATCAAGTCCTTTACTTCTAAATATACATGCAACATCTTCTGAACTACTTTTTGTCTTTCCTGAAACTTCAGAAGCCTTTGCTACAAAATTACTATCATTTACAGTATGTGAAACTACACAGGGTGGTAAAGGAAAGCAATCCATAGCAACAAAAGTATCTGGTGCTGCAAGCATTAAATAACGGAGCATCTCAATCAGAGCAGAAGTTGTATATGCCCTCCGGGAATTATCCACCAGATCTGATCCGTCAGGTGCAGAATCACTAACAATACTAAGAGCTATTCTAGCAAGAGTGTGTACATATGATTGAGATTGAATAATGGTCTCTAAAAAACCATATATAATAGGCAATAGCAGCTGCAAGATTTCAAGCAATTCTTTTTCCTGAAAAAAGTCAGATTATGAAAAATAAAAACCTATAGGTAGAATATCCTCGGCAAAAAATATAATATGTTCATTTTCCTTTCATGACCATGTGAAATTTATTACAAACACAAGAGAGTTCAAAATGACTGCAAGGCAAAAATAATACCTGCAGTTGATTCAAAACCCAATCTATAATAAGAGATGGAAGAAGCAGGCCCTCAGCATGATGCCATTGCAGAAGTCGCACAGTATACCACCACTTAAAATGGGGGGATGGTTCTTCACTATCGAAAGCAGATGATACTGGATCACTTCTTTGCTGCAGTGATCCACCATAAGGCATTTGTGACAACCGGTCTCGACCATGAGTAGCAGAATGTGACATGTTTTTTGCAAAAAATTCATCCAGAAGCGATGCCAAATAATCAACAACATCTTTTGTCCAAAGCTCAGAACGAGATAGCTGAGTTTTGTCAGCAGTCCCAGAAGAAATACTGGCAGAACCAGGCCGAACCTGCAAGGTTAACCTATGATTTACCTTACAATAATTATAAAAGGGAAAAAATGCCAAATAAATTTAGGAAAGACTAACATTAGTAGCCAAGTTATATAACAATATTGAGACCACTATTCCCTACCTGATTGAGGTAAGTAACTTTTATGAACCAAGTTGCTCTCAGCAGCGGAACATTATTCTTGATAAGAACTTCAAAAAGTACATTCTTTCTATAACCATGAGGAACATGATCAGCTAATGAACGTAGTCGTTTGTGCGGTTGTGATAAGCTCTGTACAAAGAAAATTTGAGAAATATTTTCAGTAGCAGCCACAGCCGCATTTAGTGATAGTAGCAGTAATACCCCAAAACAAGAACAACCAAAGTGACATTGACAAAGTCACAGAACATTCAAGGATTTAACAGGCATACCTAGACCACCACAAAAAAATAAAATGAAATAAAATAATAAATTTTGTTACAGGAACTTGTATGTCAATGGATCTTTAATTTCATCAATAACCCTTCAACAGAATGAACCAGCATGGGCTGTGAAAGACTACTCAGAATATAAGCATATCCAGATACATCTATACTTGTAATTTGCCTCCATCGTCCAATAGTAGCAGGTACAGACATTTTTTAAAGAGGCTCACCCCAAGAATAGGTCCAAAACAGCTATTTTGGTCTCCACATAAGATACTCTTCCATACATAAATAATGGAGGTTAAAAAGATATCCCCTTCCTTTCCTCCCAGAATTAAAGATATCATCCAAGTCATTTTTAATCCATAGGAATCAACTAAAAATTGGAGTCCTTATGATACTCCATATCTAATTAGAGTCCTTATGATACTCCAGATCTAACTGGAGTCCTTATGATACTCCAAATTTGAAGTGCTGATGGATGGCCACCAGAGATTTACCACTACCTAAATAAATTGAGCTTAACTTCTCATTTTTTGAGCCTAATTCAAACACTATAATAGAACTTCAGCTCATTTCAAATCGGTCAAATTCATGAACCACACGCAGCCACACTTGTGGGTTTGCAACGAACAATCTTCCAACCCCTGTTCCTCTAAGAAGTGAAACTAGCACTCACTTATGACATAGTGTTCTTCATGTATATAATTAGTCAAATTTATCAGATGTTTTGGGAAGGGGGAAAACAGTTATACAGGACAGCTACACAAAAAGAAAGTAATGGGTGCAAGATTTTCCCTAAGTATACCTCAATCCATTTCTTCCAGAAGTCTTCACCACATGGCCTTTGTTCAGGGAAAACAACAGGCTTAGTGAGTTGTGATCCTGAAAGAGCCACGCCATAGACTTGACCAGCCTGTCATAGCAAGCACTATCATATAGATCAAAAACAATCATAACAAACAGGGACTTGTAACACCCAGAAAACCAGAAAACCCACATAGGGATAAAGGACAAACCAATATCAATATAGTATTGCAGCTTAATTTTCAACAGTAGAAAAATAAAACGAAATATAAATCATCACCTTCCGCTTCTGAACACGGGATTCATTGATTGCCCTTAGACGTTTTCTGATGGCCTGGAAAGGATCAAAAACTTAAAGTTAAGCAATATCTGAAATTTCTTCCCTTTTTTCTTTTTAGTACATAAATCAGGCCTGGAGAATTTGCAGCAAATGCATGGCATAGTTAAAAACAGAAAATATCTCAAAAAAACAAGGACATCACCTCTTTGCAGTTAAGAACAACTGGCTTGTTAAAATTAGTAACCTGGGAGAGTGAGAGTTCTCTAGCTTCCTGACAGACTCGAAAAGTAATGCAATGTTAGAATATGGCAAACACTAGAACCAGACTAATGGTTTCTTTGAGAGTAAGGGAAATGGAGGGGAAGGAAAAGTCATGAAGGGTTATGTTTCCAATTTTAATTTACTTGTTTAGAGGATAGCCCTTCCTTCCCTTTCCTTTCCCCCAATTCTACTCCATCCAAATAAGCCATGAGAGAAAGCTTAAATAGTTCAAACTATCTATAAGAAAGCAACATTTATTTTTAACAATTAATGATCAATAAAAGAGACCCCATTGTGAAGAATGAAAATGCTTATCCCATTTTATAATTAGCCTGGAGTCTTGGACTAAATATTTACACACAAACTCTTTTCATGTAGAAAAAGAATTTTAAATCTAACATTGGAGTTCAGTAACACTAGAACAGATACAGAAAGTTCAATGATAAATGTAGTTGAAATATAACAGGATTAATATTCCAACACATGAACAACTAGAAGTATCGCCCACCATATTTGCATGTGTTACTGGGCAAAACTAACAATCGATTCTGAGACATCAGGCTGCTTTTTTATCAACAGTTTATGTAACCACTATCCATGGCTGAAATTAAAATCTGAAAGCTAAAAATAGTATCATCAATTAGAGGAAGGAAAAATGAAATGAAGTTGAAATATATTGACATTGCTGCAGCATCATGAAAGAATCAGATAGATGTAAAAGAAATAGGTGAAAAGTGCTAAATCCATTAAAAGAACCAGCAAGATACAAATCAAAAATAAAAAGTTCATGATTTTAGTTTATCATGAATACAGGTATCTGCTCCAAACAAACAGCCAACAAACTGTAAAATTAATTGAGGGCTCAAGAGAATTTCCTATTAACTAAAAATCATCATGACAAAATCAATAACTAGATAAGCGTACCAAACCGTCAATAGCCAAATTCCCACCATACATTATCTAATCTAAATATAATCAGAACAACATACAACAATCTACCTCAAGGCCCTCAACTGTCTCCCTATATCCAGACTGCACATTTTCTCTGGTCAGAGTCTCCTCAGGGCAATTTGATGTTTGTGGGTGGAAATCAGGTGGCCCAAGCCTAAACAGAGGCATTACAATAAATATTTTTACATAAAAATACATGTTGGTCAATTAAAAAAAAAAAAAGAATAATTACTAAGTTTAACACCCTTTTAATTTACAGGTTCAGAGTGACGATAAAGAGTGTGTTTGGCAAGCTTTTTTTTGAGCTTATAGCTTAAAGCTTATAAGCTTATTTGACTGTTTGGTAAAAAAAATTTTTGAGCTTATAGCTTATAAGCTCATTTTTTGAAAAGCTACCAAAAGTAGCGTCTGGAGAATAAGCTAGCTTCTCATTTTTTTCATTCCAAATTTGCCCTTCTGTCCGTGAAGCCTTCTAAAAGGCTGCCGAAGCCTTCTAAAAGGCTGCCGAAGCCTTCTAAAAGGCTGCCGAAGCCTTCTGTCCCTGAAAGGCTTGCTTTGAGCACAAGTGTGGGGGGTTTTAATAAAAATAAATATTCTTTTTCACTAATTTTTTTTGTAAAGATATTTTCTAATCATAAATAAA
>JANHAO010000532.1:0-41226 GCA_026873985.1 Saraca asoca | reverse complement strand
ATCCTCTTCCTAAGTTGATCATTAAGCAACAATCATATAGTTATCCAAACAAAATAAAGCCATTCCATTCAGAAAACTCAATAAACACATAGAGGAGAAAGGAAAGACTGACCAGCAAGTGAATGAGTAATAAACTTCAAGATGTCCACATTAAATCTCAAATGTTGCAGCCCCTTGGACTGGTTACAAGACTAGCCTTCCATGGAGGCCAAAAAAACACAAAGAAAAAGGAAGGAAAAGAGGGGGAGCAGAAGCTGCTCTCTGCCTCCGAAAACCTAGCCTAAAACACAAGAAAAGCTCAAGCAAAAATTGAAGTAAAAGTCTCCACAAAATGGTTTCACCGGAGTCCAAAAAGAGGAGACAAGAAAGTTGGTTTTGCAGGTTACTTGCTGCTTGTCTATCCTTCTGCATGCCAGCTCCATTTTGCAAACCACTTCCTCTTCTTTTTCTTCTTTTTTTCGGGTTCCAGTTGGCTGGTGTTTTTGTTGGGTTAAAGGATGTTGCAATGGGCTCAAAAATCATGCTAATTAGGTCCTTAAAACTTCAGTTCTACATCAGCCCATTTCTGTAGCAATTCTGCCCGTGAATTGTAGCCCATATTTCAAGCCCAAATTACTAGAATCAAGTCTGGAAGCCTTCATAAAAGTTGTGGAATTATGTCTTAGCTTCCATTTGGATTTAGTTTCACCTCAATTGGACTTGTATATCTCCAGATATGGTCTAATAAGTACATTGAGGTCGGCTGCTCGGGATAGTATTCTGGCAGCATTCTGGTCTTGATTTCCACTCAAAATTCAGGTAACCAAATGCGTGATTCAGCCTTGGAGGTCTGCATCAAAGTTGTAGAGCAATCTCTTAGCTTTACTACAAGATAAGAATCAAGTCAATTGGACAAGTTTAGCTCAATATATGGTCAAAACATAGAAACTGCTCAATTTGGCTGAATTATACAGAAATTTCCATAATGAACCAATTAACACAAAATCACAAATACACTCTAACACAACTGGAAACATGTCATTTTAGACCTTAAAATGCTAAGTATGAGGACAAATAAATGTGTCAAATATTGTGTTATCACTTTGCCAATGACATTTTCCTTCATGTAGATATTTAGGATATATGAAGTCTTATGTTTGCAACAGGGCTCAACCAGAAGGTTCCATTACTGAAGGGTATATATCCAAAGAGTATCTTATGTTTTGTTCAAGATATTTGCAGGGAATTGAGATGAGGTTTAATTAACTAAGATGTGTGAATGATGAACCAAATGATATTCAATGCGAAGAAGTGTCTAATATCTTTCCTAATATAGGCATACCGGTGGGTAGTGGCTCTAGTTTCACACTGACACATATGGAGATGAGACAGAAACATTGATATGTTCTATTCAATTGCAAAGAGATTGATCCATTTATGGAGTAAGTATTCATATAAGTATCCATATTAAACTATATATCTTTGATCATATATATTTATGGAGAAGTATTCACATATATATGTCATTGCTTACAGAGAATTTAAGCTATATGTTAAGAGAAAAATAAGAAGCTCAACACGTTCCTCTACTAAGTTGTAGAAGATAGTCAGCAAAGACTTTGCTGATTGATTCTCTAGATGGGTGAGAATTAAAAGATACATAATTTAGAATTCATTTCTATAGGTATAACTTGAGAAGATAATTCTTTTTGTATAGGTTTTCATGGATGATGTGGCTTGCACCATATTGAACAATTTGATGCAATTAGCCCAAGAACCTCTACCAAATGATAGAAGGTTCTCAGCCTTCAATGTTAATGGATATAAGTTTTAGATAGTAGCTTGAGAAATTGGATTGAGAACCCAAACTTTTGGATTTTTCATGACTTCTACGACCTCTTGTGTGTCTAGCCATCAAGATGTCAATGGAAAGGATGTTATTCTTCCATATTATGGGAAACTAGTAGATATTATCAAGCTCAATTACTATGAAAGATATGCCACCCTCTTTAAATGTATGTGGGCTGACACCACCAATGATAGAAGCTTTAGAAAGGATGCTTAGGGCTTTCATGTAGTAAATTTTAATAGATTGATTCACATCGGTGAATGGGAAGAGTATGAGCCTTTCATATATGCATCACAGGCTCAAATGATTTATTTTGTAGAGGATCATATATCTCTAGAGTGGAATGTTATTGTTCATCTTTGGCCAAAAGACTTATATGACATGGGTGAATTTAAGGATGATGATATGTGCGAGCATGAATCATTTACTAAACAAGAGCTGAGCATTTTTTTAGAATGATGATAAGAATATTCAATTGGCAAAGGATGAGGAAGATGATCATATGGAAGGCCTTAATCTAGTATCCAATGTTGAGGAAGATGAGGATGTGTCAGAATAGCCTTCCTTCAGAATACTTCTTTTTCTGTGTGGTTTTTCTTAACATTGAAATACTTAGATTCACAATTTGTAAGTTTTCATTAATCATGATTTGTCTCAAGTGGAAAGACTTAGTTTGAGAATTTACATGTATAATTGCATTATTTGTGATTTTTCTTGATGTGACTAAAATTAGTCTAAGATTCTTGTACAATGTGCTAATACATACTGTTTTACAATGTGTTTTGCAGAAATGCCTAAGTCAAGACGTCCAAGAGTTTAAGGGCACACAGGGAATGTCTAGTAGCCATCCATTTCTTCCACAGCCTATATAACCTTCATAGCCCACCTAACCTACGCACTCCACATGACCCACAGTCCACACATGCACAGCCTATACAGCTCACCCTACCCACCCAGGACACACGGCCTGATGCTTAGGCAAGTGATGAGATGGATGATGAGGTGCATGATGCTAATGCTCCTAGTGCTAGGAAGAGTAGGCCCAGAACTGGATGGTAATGCAATGTGACAAGTAACTATAACACATCATTTTCTTATGTGTTTGAGTTAATATTGCACTAATATTTTGTATTCTTTTTTCACAGATAAAGATGGTATGGTCAAGGCCAAGAAGCTCCAGGTTGATCAAGTTTGGAGCTTAGACAAAGAAAAAATAATAATTAGAGCAGATAAGCTTGGTCGGCCCATAGGAGATAAAGGAGGTATTTTTTTAGGCACAATGGATCATTTGGCCATGGCCAAATATGCCATCAATTACAAGGTCTGGCCAGACATACTGGACTCAATTAAAGATGATATATTCAATAGATTGGTGATGGTATGCAATAGAACTACTTTGGTATTTACAATTCATATTTCATTCTGATACTAATGAATTTTTTTTGTCCCAGCCATATTTTCAATTTGAAAATAATGAAATGGCCAAGTGGCTCACTAATCGAGTAATTGGAAAGTGATGGCAAAACTTTAAAGGAACCTTGTACAATAAGCATTATGAGCCCAGCTTGACTTTGGAGCAAAATATTGAACAAAACTACCTAAGGGCATTACAAGAGAGCAGTGAAGAGGCTTGGTCCTGATTCGGAATAAACAAAGACACAAGATTAGTAGTTTATTTAATTCTAGAATGTAAAAATTATTGAATTTAACTATGCCTATCCCGATGGCTGAATGAGTAATTGAGTTTTTTTATGTAAGAAATATGTAGGTAGAATGCACGAAATAGAAGCAAAAAGACCATTCCTCGTATTGCGGGGTTAAAAATATTTGCATAGAAAAAGGATGAAATAGTAGTATAGCCATCTAATTTAAGTGAATACAATTGAGATTTGCTTATGAAATAACTTTTTTTTTACTTGTTTAAATAACAGGAGAAGGAGAGACAAGACTCCATTGGATGAGCAGAGTTAGGGGATGTTGTCCATAAGAGAAGTAATGGCTCGTACGTGAATGATGAGGCAAGAAGCAAGGAGGTGAGTATTCATTGAAAATTTTATTACTTTCAAAATAGTAATTAGTTGATATTATAACCTATGTTTTATTCTTTACTTATGAAAAATTGCAAGAAGCCTCAAGCCAAGTGGACCAAACATAACTTTCAATACTTTCCTCAAATGATGCTTTTGGGCAAGTGTTTAGGAAGGAGCACCTAGGTCATATCCAAGGACTAGGCCTGGGTGTTTATCCCACAAGCATGTTTGGGAGTAGAGTTCAAAGAGGAGGTGGCATACACTTTAGCAGTTCATTGGGCACCCATTTTGTGAACCAAGAAGAATTTGATAGGCTTAAATCAAAGCTATATCAAAATGAGCAGGAATTGGTTGAAACACAGGTGCAGGTGCAAGCCATTATAGACTACATCAAGGCCACGGGTGGGTGCATTCCACCTCATTTGTCTAGATAGCCACCTATTAACCAACAGATACAACTTTGTCATTTGATATCTTTTAAGATTGCTAATGCATTATTGAAAAATATTGCCTGATAAATTTGTGTGTGGGTTCAAGTCAAAAGAGAAAATGAAATTGATTGAATTAGTTTTAGAAGCATTTTTTTCTGCATAATTGAGTTGATTTTAAAACTGTACATTCTCATAGCAATAGGTCATTAAGATAAGTACAAAATAGGCAGAAATGTAAGAATCAAATTAGAAATAAAGTAATTACTACTCAAAGAAGAGAAACATGTGGGTTAGCTACTTCATATTGGACTTGTTTACTATTAAAAAAAATTTGATGTTCAAGTTTTAACTAATTAACTTTTGCTTCTATATATATAGACTGAGTTAGTAGAAAATTGTCTTACAAGGGAATTGTTATGCTTGCTTAAGTCTATTGGAAGAGGGGATTTTATTGAAAACTATGGTTAATTTGGATCTCTGATATTATTGTTGTGATCTATTTTATCTGTTATGTGTTTGTTGCAATTTGTTTAAATCAAGGAGCAAGATATTGCATGGTTTGTGAAATTCTATGTTCTTTGGTGCAAGCACTATTAATTGTTTATTTCTTTAAGGTTGCCTTGATTCTGAATGAGCATTTTCAACTGTTTACTAACTTTTAGTCACAACAATGATTTTGTCAGTAAGAAATTAGGGTTTAGGGTTCATAATATATGGAAGTCATTAATATAAACAAATTTCTTCAATCAATTGTAATTCATCATGTCTTGAGAACAAGTAAATGTTTGTATATGAAATGGATGACTATTCATTTCCTATAACAACGTAGAAGTTAGGACTTAGAAACTTAGGATCAAAGGATAACTCTAAACTGTGTATTCATAACAAAATCCTTGGCTACCAATTAATTACCTTTGCTTCTGAAGTTAACTTTTCCAAAATTTCTTGAAATCTATTGAGAAATGCTTCATTCACCTTAACAGCTTCATCATTACCAACACTTCTAAGTAAAGGAAAAAGCTCAGGATTTATTTGGGTCTCACCAAAGAGTCTTCCAGAAAACCAATATCTGGGAGTTCCATGTGTAGGGAAGTTAATTATAACCACTTTAGGGTGGCTGGAAATCCTTTTAAGAAGAAAAGGGATCTCAGGTGACCTGTGAGCTCTCTAGACCATAACATATGCTTTCTTCATCCTTTCTTTTTTCATTTCTATGCTTTTTGCAATCCTTCCAGTAGCAGCCATGCTTAACTTTTATGCTTTTTTTGCAATTTTGTAAACTTTTCTGGTATATATTTCTTGCTAGTTTCATATAAAATAAGAATGTATGTGGTAACAATAAGTCCCTTGAGCATTTTTTTTATGTCATTAGACCACGGTTGACAAAGACTTTGTATAAGAGTCTACACTTCAAAGTGATTGTTATGAAATATATTTAATCCAATCAAACAAAGTGATGGTTCACATTAGGGGCTTAAACAAACTTAAATAATTGCCAAGCCACGAGAGGTGGAGAACGAAAATATATGAAGACTTGATGAAGTCACAAATGGTAGTATAGTTTAGTGGAAAAGACCAATTATGGTGAATCAGTATGTGGCCTAAGGGCTCTAAATTCCAGCTTGCTCTAAATATGTTATTAGCAACTGATATTGGAAATTAAGCACAATATCAGCAGCTTAGAAATTGATTAATTTGTTAATTAATAGCATTAGGAGACTTGAATTAATTACCGATTTGAACCATATGCCAAAACAAGACAAAAAATCCATGACATGTGTGGTAGTTCTTAGGTATATCGTTTTCAACAATAATGATGTTTTCATCCTCCAATGAGGGCTCAAGCATCAAGTCTATAGCATTCTTGCTTAATGGACCATTAATCTCCAATTGCTCTTCAATAATGCCTTTTTGGCCCAAAAAAATTACAAAAATAGAAATTAGTGACACAAGCTATAGTCCTATTACTTTATAATAATGGTATGCCACTAACATTAGTCCCTTATCCACAGATTGATGTATCTAAGTACAAAATTTCTGTTAACTATATTGTATAATTAATTAGATGAATTGTGGTTTCACTTGATTAGTAGTGAATTTATCTTTTCTTCTATATATCATATGATATTTCCGCGTGTTTGGTTTGATAAGCAAACTAAATCTTATATCACAAAGGGTCTTTTTTTTCTAGTAATGTTGTATGTAGACTCTGTTCATATTTAATTCATGTCCCCTCGCATTATTCATAGTAACCTATAATTAGTAAAAGAAGTTTTTTTTACAACTTAGTACTTGTAGTGGTATAGGATTTTTGCCCAGCATCAAAAGTAGGTACATCTTAGGAATTTGCTAGTTTTCAAACCAGAATTTGCTAAACTATCACACAATTGAATTGTTGTTTTTACATGTTTAAATTTCTAAGTAATTCTTCAGTCTGAGATGTTATTTTTTTTTAGGATGGTGTTGATGTTAATTTGGAAAACTAATTTTCACCTGTAGATACAAGGAGATCTTCCAGAGGAAGCATTCAAGATAAAAATGCCATCGATCCTGGCCAATCTTTTTAGGTTTCATTGTATTTTTAATTTTAAATAGTTTTTGACTGGAATGTAAAAATTAATTAATATTATAACTTTTAGTTATATATTTGAATATTTTATTTGAATGAATGCCATTTTTATTACACCATGGGTTTGCATTTTTATTTTACAAGGGTAATTAGTGTTATTAATTAATAGAATGGACAAACTGAATGGCTTGAAATTTTTAAAAAATATATGAAGAAAATTTCCAAAAAAAATAACGATGATTAAACAACCGCCAAAAAATTAAATTGCAAAATTTCAGAAAATAATAGCGGTGGTTCTTTAATTGCCACTAAATTCCATTTTTCCAACGGTTCCTTTTAACCACCGCTAATGTCAACTCAATGTCATATTTTCTGACGGTTCTCATAATTGCCACTATTGTACTTTACAGCGGTTCAAACCGCTGCTATATACAGTTCAAAACCATTGCTATTTTAACGTTTTTTTTTTGTAATGATTACTTCTGCAATCTTTATTAATTTGATATAATTCTTGAATGGTATAATCTTTTGTTGTGCTAATTGAAACAAAACATTTGTTTACTCAAATGAATATTAATAATATTGTTAAATTCTTTTAGAATCCTAGCTATAATAAGGAGTATATAAATTTCTTAATCGAAATAAGGGAAAGATCTATTGATTTGTTATATCACTATTTGGACCAATAATTGGTATCAGAGCTTTGGCTCTTGATACTCTTTTTGCTTAGAGATAACATGGATTCTAGTTTCATTTTCTTGCCAGAATGCCCTCCTATGTATAAACCCCTAGGTTTTAATGGTGAATACTATACATACTGGAAACAGAAAATTAGGGATTGCATAGAGGTTATAGACATAGACATGTGGGATTTAGTTGAAGAAGGCTATGAACCCCTTATGACACTGCTAAATGGAATACCATAGCCTAAGCTTAAGTCATTGTGGTCAGAAAATGAAAGAAAAAGACATTTACTAACATCAGAAGTAAAATGGATAATTTCTAATTCTTTATCTCCTAATGAGTATGAAAGAGTCTCTAATTGTGTTACTACTAAAGAGATTTAGGATACCGTAGAGATTGCACACATAGGCATTACACAAGTAAAGGCATCTAAGGTGCATGTTCTAGTATCTTAGTATGAAATGTTTAAAATAGAGGAATGAGTCAATAAGAGACTTGATACAAAGGTTTACAATAATCATTAATCATTTAATGTTGCTTGGCAGAAAGTTTGAGAATGCTGACCTGGTTCATAAAGTCTTAAGATCATTAACTGTAGAGTGGCAGCCCAAAATGACAACCATTAAGGAATCATTAAAGATGGGCATCCCAACAATCCAAGAACTTTTTGGAAATATGAAAGAACATGAGTTAGAACTTAAAAGATATAAGAAAAATGGAGATGATAAAAAGAAAAAGACACTGGCGTTGGAAGTTGCAAATTCAATTGATTCAAATGAGGATCAATCTAAAAATGATGAAGTTATAGATGAAAAAGAAGAAATGGCTCTAATCAGTAAGAAGCTATCGAGAATTTTGAGAAGAAAGAGGAATAAAGAGAGGAAGAAAGCTGCTATTCTACCACAAAAAAGAAAGCAAAATAAAGGTGAATAAGGCAGTACATCAAACACAACACGGACCTGCTTTGAGTGTAAAAAGCCTGGACACAAAGCCAGATTGTTTACTGTACTTGAAGAAAAAACTTGACAATGAAAGAAGGAAGAGAAAACAAGCATCAAGAAAAGGGAATTTAGCTTTTTAGGAAGATAGAGATATTGATTCAAAAGAAGATGAGGTAACTGAAAAGAAGCACATCTTTGTCTTGTGGCTGGATTTGATGAGGATGTTAAGGTATTTCAATATTAACCCTTCTCTCATGGTACATATATCACTAATTCTGATAATGACTTTGAAAATGATTCTGATTTTGATGATTTGTATGTAGAGATGTATGATTTGCTAGTTAAAACTAGGAAAAACCTAACGTAAGTTAAAAGTGAAACAGAAAATCTTTTAAAAAAATAAAAGCAATCTGAAAAGGAAAATAATAATTTAAATGCTTTAGTTCAGAAAATGAATGACAAAATGGCATGTGATCAGTGTGAGTCATACAGATCAGAAATAACTATATTGACAAAATCACTACAAGGATTCACTAACAGCAATAGAAAGTTCAATGATATACTAATGAATAAAAAATAATTTAAAAATAATTTGGATGAGGATACACACAGTCAAAAACCAAAAGGAGTTATAGTTATATTACATGTTTTTACTATAATCGTAAAGGATATCATAGAAAGCATTGTCCATACAGAAATGGTACATATATTCTGAAACCAAAAGAAAAGCTGATTTGGTTACCTAAGAGAATTATTGATGAATTTTCTAACAAGCTTGGACCTAAATCCAGTTAGGTACCACAAAAGCATAGATAAGTTTTTCTATTTTGCAGACTTAGAAATAAAATGCTGAAAGTAGAGTGAAGTTGTCTTGTCACAAATTGTTATGTTGGTAATATTTTGGATATTGGATCATATGAATAATTGAAACTTTTTATAAGAAATTGCTCATGTTTGAGATTTTATCATTAACTGCAACTACTAACTTAGGCGTTGAAGATATCCCTAAGTTTGTTTTGTAGGTATTTTGAGCGAAGATTGAGTTTCTTTGGTATTGAGTTAAGTGTTACTGGTAAATATGTTACTTTTAGTCAGTTATAGAACAAAACTACATGAAAAACAGCTTTTAGAATTGCCTGAATTGATTATAGAATCGATTACAATTTTTTAGGTTTTTAAAGAGTTTCTAAATCTATTCTCATTGATTTTTTTTTCAACAATTGATTCAATAATCTATTCACAAAATTTGTGACCTTTTGGGAACTCTAAAATTTTCTAAAAACCTTTTGTCTACCTCTTCAAATCGATTCCACAATTGATTCTATCTTTAAATTAATTGATTCCCTAATCAATTCTTAACAATTCTAATGCATAATTTTATAACACAATCGATTTAAGAGTCGATTCAGAGTTCTAAAACTTACACCTAAATCGATTCACAACACATTGAAATACACTATGAATTGATTATCAAATCGATTCGCAACCTGATTTCTATATATATTCAATCGATTTTAACCTTATTTAATAGTTACTCTATTCAAAACCACCATAAACTCTCTCACCTTTACTTAAACTTCTCTACCCAATCTCAAATCTAAATCGTTTCTACTCATATTTTTTCCATAGAATTGCTAGAAACACTAAATCTATCAATTCCCACAAATCAATTTTGTCAAAACTTCTCTAAATCACTTGATCCCAATTTCATACCTGCAAAACCCCAACTGAAGAAAATGTCAAAATGCATTAAGCTAGTTATCTCAAAGAAAAAGGACAAGGAGATAGGCAAATCCATAACACAAGTAGGAGAAGAAGCACACTTTCAATCTCCAAGTGAGTATGCCAATTTTCTATAGCTATCAAATAGGAAAATTGAACCCCTTAAGTGTTTTAGTGAGAAATTATGAGAAATTACTCACTTGCCTACATTGTTAGCCAAATACAAGTTAGACAAATTTTTGACATACAAAGGAACAACCTATGAAAGATTAGTCAGAATGTTCTATGCAAATTTAGTAGTTGCTGAGGATAAGTTATCATGCAATATCATGCACAAACTTATTGTTGTTGATACTAAATCTCTGGCAAACATTTTTTATATGGATGCATCAACTCCTAAGCTTAGTGCAGGATCCTTCCCTAACTATAGCTGGGAATCTACCATTAGACTATTATTTCTTTATTCCACCCTTAAGGATAAAAGTGAGAAATTACTGATTACTGGCTTATCCCTTGAGGGTAGGATCTTACATTACTCTATTTGTAAAGTGTTGCTTCCAAGGGTAACTAATTTTACTCAAATAGTGAAGGATGAATTGTTTTTAATGCGGATCATCAAAAACCAATTTGATTTCAACATGCCATATTTCATAATTAAATATCTCGGTAAGTGTTCAAAACATTCAGATATTGGCTTCCTCTTATTTGGTATGATTCTTACCCCCATTTTCAAAAAATCAAAATTGCCAATTTCTTATCCAATAAATGCATCTACTATGATAACTACCACACACCTACATAAGATGTAACTAGAACTGGATGATAGCAGAAATTGGAAAAAGAAAAGGGTACAGGTTCCCTAAACTATTGAAGGAACATCAAGTTTAGGGGGAGCAGGGTTGTCTAGTGAGTCAAAAAATAGATTAGTTGAAGAAATGGGAAAACTGCACACTTACTTGCTAGATCACCTTGACACACATCAGTCATTTTTTGAGTCTATAGAGGACCGCATGGGAAATATGGAAAAAGAAGTCCGTACACTTCAAACCACAGTAAATGAGCAGCTTAATACTCTAAAGACTCATTTGTATGAAATAACATAGCATATGCACCAGCAAGATGAAGAAGCTAAACTTCAAGCTGAATCTGAACAAGATCCATCTGTTTAGTATGCTATTGATTAAATCTTGTATCCCTTAGCCCCTTTCCCATTATTATTATATTTGTTCTTAGTATTCTATGATTTTCTGATACCTTGATATGCTTTGTATTACTATTTTGGATATTTTGCCATTTTGATCATTGTATTAGATTTTGGATATTTTGAATATTCTATATATATATATATATTGTTTGGATTTTACTTTATCTTATATATGGATTCTAGTTTAGTATTTTGGATTATGACTTTTCTGGATTATTATGTTTTCTTTAAAAAAAGTAAGTAAATATTAAAAATGAAAATTTTTTTAACATCTTTTTTTAGCATTGATTTCTTTTTAATGTGCCAAAAAAAGGGAGAAAAGATGAGATTTTAAAAATAAAAAGGGAGAAAAGAAAAAATGAGATTTTAAAATTGAAAAAAGATATATTTTAAATCTTCAAAATCCTTTGGAAAATAGATAACATTTTTCAAAAAAAAAGGAGAATTTTTTTTTTAAAAAAAGGGAGATTTGACTTTTTATGAAAAAAAAGATGAGTTCTTCTTATCTACCATTGATTCTTTTTAAGAAACTTTAAATCTCATCTAAAATTATTTATTAACATAAAAAATAGGGAGATTGTTACCCTAGGTTATCTTAGCTACACATTCTTTTCAGTTTTGATGATTAAAAAATAATTTTACTGAAAAATAATCTTAGAAAAACACAAAATCATTATTATAAGCTAACTTTAGTTTTGAGTGTTCTCTATTTTGCAGGATTCAAAATTCATCAAAGTCATGATTAGAAGATCTACTCTGGTATAAAGCTTTTGTAATATTTCTTAGGATCTTTTGTAATCAAAATTACTTTTAAATTGTTTAATTTTGTTTTTTAAAAAATAACTTATAGTGAGGTAAAACAAATTACTTAGAATGAGTTTTTCAAATAAAAGTTTTTAAACAAATTTTCTACATACTCTTTCACAAGTTAATTATGTAAAAATCTCTTTTTTACTATGTAAATCAATTCAAGGATCGAGTCATGTTAAAAACTTATGAAATACATTTGAATCGATTCATCAATTGATTTATAAAGAAAATTTTCTTACCGAAGGTTTGGAATTTTTTCAAATCGATTTCATAATTGATACTGGATCCTTTTTCAATGAAAAACAAATCAATTCAATAATCGATTTCAAGATAAATTTTCACATGATCTAAATTGGTTTACAAATTGATTAGTTAGTTAGAAGTTTGTTATAATTGTCACAAATTGATTTATGAATCGATTCAAGCACTCAAAATCAGTTATCTTCTAGCTCAACTATAAATAGACCAAACCCTATTTTCTAATAATAACTTTTCATAATACACTGTTACGAAAACTGAGGAAAACCTAGAGCTTTCATCTACTATCTTCTACCTCATGTGGATTCAACAATTTGCATAAATTTTGAGCAATTATAAAGCGATTTCTGCATAACTAATTGAGATTCACATCTCAATTTCACTGTTTATATTTCTAAACTCTATTTTATTCTATTCTTTAAGATTTCTAGGGCTAGAAATCTAGATACAAAGGAAAGGATTGATTTTCCCTTTACATCCTTTTAAAATTGTAAGGTTGATTGTAAATTGTAGTAAATGCATTGAATTCTAGTTAGATCTTCTTAGCTGTGAGGTTGATCATAATTAAGTTAGATTTAGAATTTTTGTATCTTAGGTATTACAAGAGCTTGTTAATTTTTTATTGTAAAACTGGTCAATAGGAACCCTATTAAATTCCTATGTTTAATTAATAAAAACGATCATATGATTGAGTATTGATCCAGTAGAGTAGACTTGAATTATGATTTAATTCAAGTTGAACTACTTTAAAAATATGTGTCTTAATTCTTTAATTTCTGCATTTATATTCTTATTTAGTCACAGATTTTATATTTTTGAATTTTTCCTACACTGAATACTGCAATTCCATTAATCTGATTTCTAGTTTATACATTACTTCTACAATCTTTATAAATCTAATATAATTCTTGAATGGTATAATCTTCTACTATGCTAATTAAAATAAAACATTTGTTTACTCAAATTAATATTAACAATATTGTTAAATTCTTTTAGAATCCTAGCTATAATAAAGAGTATATAAATTTTTTAACCAAAATAAGGGAAAGATCTATTGATTTAGTATATCACTATCGGGACTAACATGAAGGTTCTTTGTTCTATTCAAAAATTGAAAACACAATGACGTTTGATGGTAATGGTTAGAGGTATGATCTTTGTTTCCACAGTGTATGCATACTTGGGCATGCTAGTGTTCTTTTAAATTGCTTTTATTTGGCATCTAAGCCCTTATATGCCTCTATCTTGTTTGGGTTTTCACTATTTTCTATCATTTTCATTTTTGGTTGAAATTTGAATGCTTGGTTGAATTTCCTTTTCATGCTTTTTGGAAAAACTAAATTTAGAGAGATGTAGAAAATGAAATTTTTAATATTTTGACTTTTGAATTATCTAAAACTAAGTTTTCTAGGCTAAGAAAAAGATTGGTCATCTAATTGGGTTCATCTTGGACCGGGTTAACCCAAGACAAATCCAATTGGAGGTTGAAGGTGACTAAAAAAATAGCCATATGGGTTTCGAACCCGAGCTAACCATGTAGCAAAAAACATCTTTTACCAATTGTTTCATGGAATCTTCTCATTTAATATATCAATATATTTTATATTTAATGGTTTCTAATTAAATTTTGTTTTAATTACATTTCCCCTTATTTTTAATCCCTTCCATTTTCTGGAAATATTGAAAGGAGCTATTTATGGAATATATTTATTATTCTAGTAAATTGTTTTTGGAATTTGGTTTATCATTATTATTCAAATAATACAATTTATAAATGTATCATTTGTTTACTTTTTTATGCATGGATATGTTATTTCTAGAATATAAGAAAATTATCTAAAAATTGTGCTTTATTTGATATCTTGTGAATTATATACATTTGGTTAAATTAGAAATTGGATACATCATCCCTAATTATACTGAATTATATATATTTAGGATTAAGATCACATATAGCATATGACATCAATTGTAATTATGCATATTAAATATGATAAATTTTATCACATAGTAATTCTTATCTTATTCATATGTATAATTAGGATGTAATAATAAACTTTTTTCCTTCTTAATTTGCCTACAGGGATTGAGAAGGAAGAAAATTTGTTAGTTTTATCATTTAACCTAAATTTTGAATAAAAACTTATCCCATAGGTAGTTTTTATTTGTAATTTTAGATGCATGATTTACATGGGTAATTCATACAATTTATATTTGCCTCAAATTTAATGTAAGCTTTTCTATTTATTTCTTTCTTTCAGCTATTCAATTTGTAAACCTCCCATATATCCAAAATGATATCCCCAATCTTAATGGTGATCACTATAAAGTCTGGAAGGAGATAATTCTCTTCTAATTAGAGTGGATAGATATAGATTACATTATTAGTAAAGATGAACCACCTAAACTCAATGACACTAGCTCACAAGCTAAAATTGATTTTTATGAACTCTAGAAGCAATCCAATGGCCATAGCATGATATACATAAAGACCAAAATATTTGCTAGTATACATGATTTGATCGGTGAGCATGACACTGTTAGGGAAATATTGAAAGCTATAGATGAACAATTTAAGACTTTAGATAAGGCCCTAGCTAGTACCGTAATGACTTAGTTATAATCAATGAGGCTCATCAGGTTCATGGTGTTCATGAGCACATCATGAAAATGAGGGATATAGTGGCTTAGCTTAAGGCACTTGAGGTTAAGATGTCAGAGTCTTTTCTTATACATTTAATTTTGAACTCACTTCTATAATAGTATGACCCCTTTAAGATTTCATATAACACATGTAAAGACAAATGGTCTATCAATGAACTTTTGGCCATATGTGTCCAAGAGGAGGGCGGACTATTAATGGAATTAGGTCAAAGTGAATATATTATGATACAAGAAAAGAACAAGAACCAAGCCAAGTAGAAAGGGAAGGGTAAAGTACCCACCTAGACTGAATTCCAGAAGGAATCTAACCACTTTTTTTGTAAAAAAAAAAGGGCACATGAAGAAAGATTATGCAAAGTTTAAGGCTTGGCTACTAAAAAAAGATAATTCAATTTCATTTGTGTGTTTTGAATCCCATTTAGTTGACATTTCTCATAATACTTGGTGAATTGACTCTGATTCTTCAATCCATGTTTCAAATAACTAGCAAGGACTTTTAAACCATAGGAAGTTAGTGGAAAGTGAGCCAAACATCTATTCTAGAAACAAGATGAGTTCACATTTAGAGGTTATTGGGACATATTATTTAGTTCTCAGTAATAGTTTTGTATTATATTTGGAAAATACCTTCTATATACCCAATTTTTCTTAGAATTTAATTTTTGCTTTAAGACTTGTACCACTTGGATTCTCATTTAATTTTTCAAATGGAATTTTTAAACTATATTATAAATCTAAACTTGTTGGTATTGGTTTTATGTTTGATGGTCTTTTTCAAATTAACCTACAAGATAACACCTCTTATATGATAAACGTTGGTATTAAAAGAAGTATTATGAATAAAAATTCCTCTATGTTGTGGCATCATAGACTAGGGCACATATTTCTAAAAAGGATTAAAAGGTTAGTAAATGATAGAGTACTTAGTACTCTGGATTTAATATATTTTGACACTTATATTGACTGCATTAAGGGAAAGTAGACTAACAAGTCAAAGAAAAGTACCAAAAGGAGGTTGGATTTGTCAAAGATCATACATATAGATATACGTAGTGTAGATATGGATGCATATGGTCAGAGGTATTTCATCACCTTTATAAATGATTTCTTATGATACATGTACCTCTACCTTATTCATAATAAGAATTAAGCATTAGATGCCTTTAAGGTATTTAAGATAAAGGTAGAAAGACAATGTGATAAGCAAATAAAGACTATGAGATCTGATAGGGGTGAAGAACATTATGGCAAGCACACTGAAGATGGACAATCACTTAGTCCATTTGCATGGTTTCTTTAATAGTATGGGATAATAGCCCAATACACCAAGCCTGGGTCTCCAGACCAAAATAGTGTGGCAGAAGCAAAAGACTAAACTTTGTTAGACATGGTGCAAAACATGTTTAGTAGCTCCAAGCTTCCTAAGTCTTTATGGACTAAAGCCCTTATAATGGCTATGTATATATTAAATTGGATTCCAACCAAGGCTATTCCAAAAACACCTTTCGAATTATGAAATGGTTGGAAACTAAATTTGTAACATATACTCATTTAGGGATGCCCATCTGAGGTAAGGGTCTATAATCCACAAGAAAAGAAATTAGACCTAAGGACCAATAATAGTTGGATATGTAAAAAGTCCAATGGGTATAAGTTTTATTGTCCATCTCCTAACATTAGGTTTGTGGAATCAAGAAATACGAAATTTCTTGAGAATAACTTGATAAGTGGGAGTGATCACACTTCCACCATAAGTAATGGATTGATTGAGTTATGTAACACCCCTCATGTCCAAACGTGTATTGAATAGCCAATCATTGAAATTCCACAAGTTACTGATGATAGTCTAATGAACCCAGTACATCATCCTTCCTAAAAGGATGATAATGCAATATTAAGAAAATCAACAAGAGACAGAAGATTAGTGATACCTAATGATTACCATGTGTATTTACAAGAGTCTGAATACAATGTTGGAGCTAAAGATGACCCTCAAATTCTTTCACAAGCCAAAAGTTGCAAGGAATCTAAGTTATGGTTTAATTCCATAAGGGATGAGATAAGTTTTGTGGTATTTAACAAAGTTTAAAATCTTGTTTCATAGCCTATTGGTGCAAATGCCATTACATGTAAATGCGTCTTTAAAATCAAGAAGGATTCATTAGGTAACATTGAAAGATATAAGACTAGACTCATTGCTAAAGGATTCACTTAATAGAATGGAATCAATTACACAAGACTTTTTTCTCCTCTATCAAAGAAATATTCCCTTCATGTTATTTTGGAATTTGTAACATAATTTGATTTAGAATTACATCAAATAGATATGAAAATTGTATTCCTCAATGGAGATCTGAAGGAAGAGGTTCATATGAAATAATCAAAAGGATTCTCCTCTAGTGATGGTGAGTATTTGGTTTGTAAACTTAAAAGTCTATATATAAGTTGAAGCAAGCCTTCTTTTAATGGTATTTAAAATTTCATGATGCTATCTCTTCGTTTAGTTTTGAAAAGAATATTATGGATCAGTGTATATATCAGAAGTTTAAGGATCATATGGTGTTCCATCTTGTAAATTTGATGTAATATTTATATCATTTATAATGAAACTTAGTATTGCTATCTCTATCATGGTGAACACATTTATATTTGAGTATAACAATTTTGTTGGACCTAGAATAAACGTAAGGTTTATTCATTAAGTTAAAGAACATAATGCATAGTGATATAAGGAAGATAATACTTGTTCTTAAAGGACTTGTCTCCTTAATCCGTGTACTTTGTTACTTCGTTTAAGTAGATAAATTCTTGCATTATAAATGTTATTATAAATAACATATGCAGACCAAGCGGGAGAATGTGAAATGATTGCTTTCAGTTTTGATTCCCTTATTTTCGGTTACTTGAAACGGTTGCCTTAAGTTTTGATTTCCTTATTTTTAGTTACTTGAAATGGATACATTTAGTTTTGATTCACTTCTTCCATTTAATCCTTTCAGTTATAATTTGAGTGTGCATTGAGTGGTTTGTACCTAGTATGAATTTTCTCTTCCTTATCAGATCACTTCTTGATAGGATGACGTTGGTTTTGGCTTCTATATATTCAAGAGGTTGCAAAAGGTCTTATGCTTGGCTATTCCTAATTGTTACACAATCTCTGAGGCATTTTGAACAAGTATAAAGGTTTTTTACTCTATTTAAGGCCTGGAAACACAGTTAGGTTAATCACTTCTTTCCCCTATGCTTACATAGTATCACAGAATGATTAATTAAGATTGATCTATCTTATAAGGTTGGCAAACTATACAAAAATGAAATGCATCTATGATGACTGATTGATTTGAGGATCCCATTATAGGTATTGAGGTAGTTATTATTCAGTATTATATTTGGTTGACTCAAGGATGCCACTATTAGCTACAATGGTAGCCATTATTTAGTATTATGATTGATTGACTCCAAGATCCCATTGCTTGTTGCCTTATGGTAGGCATTGTATAGATTGTGTTATGCCACCACCCTATATGATATTGATATGATTGAATGAAATAGAATATGATAGAAAAAGAAAAATTTTAAATGAATTGTACTACACATAGAAGACAATTAAGCAAATAAAAAATAAAAGATTATGATGATGCATTTGTATGATTATTTATGAATATGAGTGTATATTTATATATATATATATGATATATGTTGTATAGGTTTTTATGACCAAAACAGTTTTCCATCCAAAGTTAGGTTAGAAATTTCTTCACACTAAGTACTTGAGTTATAATCATCCCATTCCATTAACGTTTTTCATTTATGGAATTTTGAAGAATGTCTTAGTTAAAGAAAACTCATTTTTATGTGTCTTCATATTATCATATACATGTTCTCCTTGATTATCTTTTTAGTGGTTGTGTTTACTTAGCCATACAAAAGTCCAAAATGATTTATGTTTTATGAAATATGAAAATGATTCATGTATTTATATTTTTAAGAAAGTTTTATAAAATTATTTTTATTAAAGGTTGCATTTCATATTTTCAAATATATGCATGCAGACATAATTTTAACATTGTTTTCATGATTTTCAAAATATAAAGGTTTTATGAAGGGTTAAATGCTCATAGATTCATGAAACCACTTAGTGGTTTATGCTGATCATATTTCTAAAATTGAGGATGTGACATAAGTAGAGGTGGTGACAAATGATGGTAATGGGTGGAGATAGCGGCGACAAGAGGCATAAAGGTAGTAGGTGGTAGAAGGTGTCAATCGGATAAGGTGGATAGCATTGACTAGAGGCGGTGGTGTGTGAAGATAGAAGAGCTTGTGGTAGCTAAAGGTGGTGGGTAGTAATTATTATTTATGGTGGTGGGGGTGGCAGTGAGAGGTGGTAGTTATTGGTAGTGGTATGTGGAGGTGATAAATTATTGTGAATAAGCTAGTTTAGTAATAATTAATGGTGGGCATTTTAGTTTTTTTATTTAATCAAGAATATTTTTGTGTCATAGACTCATAATAGGAACGTAAGAATTACGATAACCTCTTTTTTACATATGAATCAAATTCTCATGTTTTTTGTAAATCCTCCATTCTAGAGAACATCATTTACACAAGAATTTTTTCTTAGCCCCACATCAAATATAGGAAAGTAAACATCTATACTTGTGATTTTTTTTTTAGGAATCCTTTAAGATACTGTGAACCAAGCACCATAAAAAAATATTTAATCCCATTCTTAGGCCAAGTTGACACCATTATTAAGGAATAATCACTAATTGTTAAAATCACCCATGGTAAGTAGTAAGCCCAGATGGAGTAAGCACTATTTCTTACAAAATCAAAGTTAGGCCAAGTTGATTTTTATGTCAATAAATGATCACTTAATAGTTATGTGATATCTAATCCCAATTAGACTAATTTGATCGGATTCTTAAGCTTTTCATACATAACTAAATTGTTGATAATTGTTTTACTATTTTATTACTTTTTTCTTGATTAGATATTAAAGAAATTCAAACAATTTTGTTAATTGTGTATTTAAATGAATAATTCATTATTTTGATCATAATTCATTGTTGATAAAATGTTATAGAGAAATTTAGGCAAATTTATTGATTGTTCCTTTTAAATGATTTAATTTCTACCAATTAAATCATAAAATTACTTTATCCTTCTCCCCCACTTTTTTTAGAAGGCAACCATTTAATAGATTAATTTGATAAATTCCTATCTGTAAAGGGTGTGTTAAAGACTTATAAAACAAAAATAAATTAAGGGATGTTAGATGGAGGTCTGTCATAGACCCTCTAATCCATTCTCTCCTTTCTTTCTACAAGACAACGAGTCATTTTCATTTATGGGTCTTAATTTATTAGCAACGTAGGAGATTTTCTTTGATATTGTTGATTAAAAGAATATTAAAGGATCTAATTCCTTGTTCAAGAAAACAAAGCATCATCTTAGTTTGAGTATTAAAGCAATTTTTTAAGAGTTCACTTTTATAATTTTAACATACATATGACACAATTTATAAAACTTAAAGTGTTTTTTATTTACTCACCTAATACATATAGGGCTACTAGAAGAGATATTTATAATGTGTTGTAGCTAAATGGCATTAGTCATAATATTAAGTATCTTGGTATACCAATGTTTTTAACAAAAAGTAAAAATAAAGACTTCAAATATCTTATTGATTGGGTACTAGGGAGAGAATTAAACAATTTGCTAATCTTATGGACATTAAATGTCCTTTATGTAATTTAAATGTTGAAACTAAATTGCATATTATGGTATGTTTTGATGCTACTAGACTTATGTGGTTTAGGCTTCTTAGTTTACACTTGCATAATTTATCTTTCTTTGACCCTATGGATTTCCTAGGTGCTATAGTGCATGCAAGCAACAAATTGGGAACTTTTTCATAAAAGGAAGATTGTACTAAGGTAAATATAACAATGATCAGTATTCTAAAAGGAACTTGGGAAGCCATGAATGATCTTATATTTAACAATTCTTCAATAGATCTGACAAGTTTTGGAATATTAGATAAGAACGATCTACGAATGGAATTATCAAGACACGTAGATAGCATTCCTCAACAAGCAGTAATTCCCCTTACTAGTTGATACTCACCACCCAATGACTATTTAAAATTGAATGTTGATGCAAGTTGGAAAGAGAATGAAGCAATTATAGCAGCGCTTGCCAAGAATGAAGTTAGGGTCTTTCAAAGGATCTGGTTCGAGAAATGGAGATGCAATTCTATGATGGAAGCTAAGGCCAAAGCTATATTGAAAGTTCACATAATTACTCAGTCACTACATGCTGATAAAGTTCTGATAGAAAGTGAATGTAAACTAGTAGATGATGCTATATTAGGGTATGCTCTATGTTTTTGGCCTATAATTACTATAGTGGAAGATATCAAGGTGTTTTTAAAAAACACCCTTCAGTGTCTGTGTATTGAATTAGCCGCCTGAGTAATATGGAAGCTCATGAGTGCATTTATTGGCTTTAATGTTACATAGAGTGGGTTAGATTCTATTTAACAAGTCCCTCCATCAATAAAGGAAGTTAGTACTCATAAACAAGTTGTTGTTTAATATAGTTCTTTTTCAATAGAAAAATAATACATGATTTATTAAAATTGTCTTTAAATTAAGATTTAACAAAATTTTAACACATACCTAAGGGTTTATATGCTTTAATTTTTGTCCTTAATACCATAAAATTTCACTTATTAATATTTTTCATTACTAAATGCGAAATAGTTTTTCATTTCCATAGCATGCACAGGCTTTATTTCCTTATTTCTTTTTGTCTTTTATAGAAGTTTCTTGCAAATTCTTTAGCTATGATAAAATTTATGTTTTGATTTCTTTGACATTTTATATGAAATCTATACTATATAACAAAAGAGATTATTTGGAATGCCTTTTCTTCTAATAATGCCACATCAGTATTATTCTGGTAATGTCATATCATTTTTATTTATGATGAAACTACATCACATAATAACAAATTTAGAATTTATTAATTAATTTATTTATATTTTTATCTTCTTTAATTTTTAAAAAATTAAGAGATAGAAAATTAATATATCAAATCTTAATTAATCCCTCAGAAGATTACTATCTCTATCTTAAATTTTATAATTTAAGTTAAAAATTTTATTTAGATTTTACTATTTATTTATTTTCTTTAAGTTTTTATGAATTAATAGGAAAAATTTAGAATAAGAAAATCAAATCTTAATTAATTTTATGAAATTAAGTTTCTACCATTAAGTTTATCATATTACAAGAAATCGAGATTTAGCAACGGAAATATCCGTTACTAATCCCATTGAAGTCCTTCACAACAATAAATAGCAATAGAAGAACATCCTTCATTAAAAATAGTATTGGTAAATTATTAGCAATAGAACTATGAAATTTGTCAGTAATATCCATCATTAAAGTTTAAAAAAGACAACACTAAAAGTTATTTAGATTTTTTATTTATAGTGACGAAATTCATTTGTCGCTAAAAATAATTAATGATTAATGAATCAAAAGAGTCCATCGCTAAATCATCACTAAGAATTTAAAAGAAATTGATTTATGAATGAAAAATTTATATAGTCTATCATTCATTCTATCGCTAACTAACAATACTTTTGACTATCCATCACTAATTCTATTGCTAACTAAAAAAATTTTAGGTTGTTTAGTCACTAATTCTGTCACTATTTGGAATATTTTAGGCAATTCCATCTCTAATTAGGGAATTAGGGGCCCTACCTAATTTTCATTTATTAACCTCATTCCATTTCACCTATCAAATAAATACAAAATTTAGCTAGCACATATTTCACCAACCTAAAATTATTTTAGAGAACATAAAATGAAACCAAACTTAATATGAAATATTATAAAATAAAATCATAAAATTAAATAGTTGAATAAAATTCAAATTCCTTAATGTGATCTTCCTCCTACCTATTTGTGTTTGTTACTAGAGGAGACATATGACAACAACATTTTCATTCGTGTATGCATCATTTGGTGTGACACATGTTTTAACTTTTTATGTTCATGATTTTCCCACTCAAATTTATATTTTTCCAAGCCCTGGCTTCCAATCTGTCAATGCCTTTGACTTGCAGGAGTTGTGATGCCATTGAGCTGGAGGGCAAGGAAAAGAAAATTGATAAGATTTACAATGAGGCATTAGTCATATACCATGTTGTTTACAATTATCCTACATTGTGTGGTTTAATCAAATATTGTATGCTTATGTTGAAGGTTGTAGGTATAAGTTTCTATAGTATCAAATTAGGTGAAAGAATCCTGGCATTGATGCCACAGGAAACATTTGGTCAATTAGGACTTGAAGCACAATATTGTATTGCAAGCACATAATTAACCAAACATCACGTGATATCGATCTTAGGGGTCTTATGACCCAATTTAAGGCTATAGAAACTTATAAGCATTACTCTTATAACCTTTCATGCAAATAGGCAGTAGCTAACTAAACCTCACAATATAGGATAATTATAAGCAACATGGTATATTACCAATGACTCTTGTAAAGGTCATCTATTTTCTTTTCTATGTCCTCTAGCTCATTTACATCACACAAGTCTAACTATTTAATAAAGGAAAAATCAATAAAAAATTAACTCCAAAACCTTGAACCTTATATAATAACCCTACCATGAGAAAGCCTTCTACCATTTTCATATAAGTCTAACTATTTCACAAATCAAATTTTAATAAACCCTGAAAATAGAAATTGTATAGTACAACAACAATAGTTCAAATTGATTAACTAAGATCAACTTAACAATGACCCTAAACATCAATTAATCACAAAATTAACATACATTGCAACAAAATTATAAAAAAAAGGATTGGAAGAAACCTTACCTTTTTTGTACTTCTTTCAAACTAGATTGAAAAAGATTGATTGTAGCTTGAAATGAAGACCAAAGGTGGCTCCAATGGCAACTGAGAAGCTCAAATGGAAGGGAGAGGTAAAAAGACGACAAGAGAAGGAGAGGAAGAAAGAATAAGGTTTTGCAAATAAGGCGTGTGGGCTTCCTGACGTCCTTTCTACGAAGCTTGGTGGTGGACAGCTTTGTTGCTAAAATTAAATGAAATAATGCATTTTGTATGATGACGCATTTAGCGACAGACTTCAGTCATTTGTTGTAGAACCATCAGCACACGAAGAATACAATTTCTGCAAATGAAAAATACAATCACTGAGTTTTAACAATGGATTTAGTGACAAGTTTTTAAATTTAATTATTTTTTTGTTGCTAAATTTGTCGCTATATTAACACTTACTCATACTTGTATTTTGAATATCATGTAATCCTTTGATAATTCAATCATTATAATTTCGACTAAAGAATTGGCGATAAAATTAGTGATGGAACGTATGCCGTCCATCACTAAATCTATATTATCCAATATATTATTATAATTCCTTTTAGAGATGGATTTTTTCATCATTAAATCCACTACTAAAGTTTCATCGCAAAATCTAGTGGTTTTTGTTATATCATAAATTTCTAATTTCAATTTCAATTTTTATTGAGATTTTATTATCTATTTATCCTCATTCCTTTTGCTTACAAATTTTGAATTAAGTAGCAAAAATAAAAAAATAAAATCTTAATTAATATTTAAAAATCAAATTTCTACCATTATTTTTATGTCTAATATAAATTTTTTAGTTTATATTTTAATTTTCTAATTGGTATTTATTGTTTATTGTTAAACTATTTTCTCTTTTTTACTAAATTGTACTATCTTTCATAATTTAAGTACTTCACTATATACTAAATAAATAATAATTATTATTATTATTCTTTGATATTTATATTTATAATAATTATTATACTTTCAAATTATTTTATAGTCATTATAAGCATGCATTACATGTAAATTTTATCTAGTTTTTAATATAATTTATATAAATTAATAAAAAGATAATATTCCTATTTTACCACAAAAGGTGTTATTCTAGTATGTAATATATGAAATGTAAGACATATGAATATATATAATTTTTTAATAAAAAGGAAAAATAGATGTTTAGCCTTTATAATTTTACTAAATTTTTAATTTTATCCTTAGAATTTTAATTTGTGTAATTAAATCCTAAAGTTTCAAATAATTTGTAATTAACTCCTCACCATTAATTAATAGTAAATCTAACTAACCGAATCTTAGGGGTCAATTAATTTTTATTTGCTGGCAATTTACTTTTTGCTTACTCATCCAACTTTATTTATTCCCACCAAAATTCATTTAATTCCAATAAATTACTAATTTTAAAGATCTTACTTTCTTGATGTTCAACCAAAACTGCAATAAACTTAATCTAGATTCCAAATAATCTTTAAACTAATTTTTTTTTCTTTTAGTATTAATCCTTGTCCTAAGTTTTTTTTTTTTTAATTTCAATTGGTTCCTTTGTTTTTAGAAAACCATTACAAAAAATAGGGGTGAAATTTAAGTTATGAAAACAAGGTATTTATGTATGCTTTTTTTGCTTGGTATGAACTTTACTAAGGTATGGTCTTCAAAATTGACAATTGATTGGAATTAAATGTGTTTTTGTGGAGATAATTTTGGTGGAAATAAATAAATTTTAATGTCTAAGTAAAAGTAAAACATCAACATATAGAATTTGATTGACACATATGATTCCATTAGTTAGATTTAACATTATTTAATAATGAGGAGTTAATTATAAATAATTTGAAATTTAATAATTTAATTTTACTAATTAAAACTGATGAAATTATAAATTTAGTAAAATTACATGGACTAAAACTTCTATTTTTTTCAAATAAAAATTATTATTTAAAAACCCAACTGCACAGTTTTATAGAAAACACTTTTATGAAAAAAAATAGATTTTATGAACCAGTGTAATAACTTCTCAATAAAAACTATTTTTTATTATATTATATGTAAGCATAAATAATTTGTAACTTGTATGAAAAAAATTCAAATTTCACAATATACAAGAAACTTCAAGAAAAAATATTTTGAAGCTTTTCACAAAGGATGATCATATGTCCTTGGTAATTGTAAACTCTCAAATGTTAAAGAAGTTATTCATTAGAATAAAATGATTGAAGCATCTTTGCAATAGGGAGGTTCTTTTTTTTTTTTTTTTTTACAAACCATAATTTAGTTACATTGTTAGTCGATACTCAGTTTAGTCTATGAGTTTGTTTAGTGTAAATAATTGATAAGTTAGTTAATATTTAATAAATTAACTATTAACTATTTTACTAGCTACTAATTGTTAACTATTAGTTAAAAACTAATAAGTTAACTGACTGTATTAGAAGTGTTTAGTAAAATTAGTTGTTGAACTAACTTATAAATGTAAAATGACATAAAAGGATATATTAATATAATTAAATAATAGATAGAGAAATTAATTTATATTTGTTTTAAGGCCAAAGTAGATTGATTCAATTAAAATATTCAAAATAAGAATGAATTGTTTATAATTTAATTAATTATACTCTATGACATTATATATTTATTTATTCACTTATATTTATTTATTTATATTAAATTAATGGACTTAGGCCAAATATGCAATAATACATGAGTTTTTTTATCCTCTTTGACTTTTATAAAAAAAATAAGCATTCAAAATAATATGATATTATAAAAAAAATTTTAAAAATAAATATTTCTAATTAACTAGGATATGAGTTGTCAATCAATTAAAAGAAGAGGAATAATCTAACAAAAAATAATAAAAAGCTCTATTTTGATAAGCTATATGCTAATTAGAGTAACTTATTAAAATAAAACTTTTTTCCCTAAAAAAGTTAGCACACCAAACACTTCCAAAATATGAAAAAGAGCTGTTTGTCCAAGTTAATAAGTTAAAAGTTAACTTTTTTAGTATGTCAAACACACACATAAGATGATGTTAATATTAACAAATAACACATGTAGTAGATTAATTCATAATTATTTTGAGAGTAAAATATATTGATGAAATCAATATATTAGAAAAAGAATAAAATTGTTTAAATTTTAATTAAATATATTTTATGACATTATTTATTTATTTAGTTACTTATTCTTATTTGTTTATATTGAATTAATGAGTATTGACTAAATATACAATAATATGTGATTTTTTACCCTCTTTGGCTTTATAAAAAAATATTGAAAATAGTACAATATTAAAAAAATAAGTATTAAAAAAAATGTAATTAATTAGGATATGAATTATTAATTAGTTAAAAGAAAATGGATAAATTAAAAAAAATAATTGAAAGCTCTATTATAATAAGTTATACATTATTTAGAGTAGTTTCTTAAAAGAGTTTTTTTCCCCCCAAAAAACTAATGTACCAAATACTTCTAAAATATGAAAAAGAATTATTTGACTAAGTCAGTAAGCTAAAAACTAGTTTTTTTTATGTGCTAAACACAACCCAAATATTTCTAAAATATTTAAAATAACTGTTTGACTAATGTGTGTTTTGCATTTAAAAAAAGTTAACTTTTACCTTATTGACTGAAATACCTTCTTAAAAGATGATTTTTTTTCTTAAAAAGTTAGTGCACTAAACACTTCTAAAATATGAAAAAAAAAAACTTTTAACCAATAGTCTGTTTGGTGCAAGTAATTAATAAGCTAGATGATTAGTATTAAAAGTGTTTGGTAAAATTAGCTATTGAATTAACTTATGAGTCTATTTAGCGCAAGTAATTGATAAACTAGCTAGTTGTATTAGAAATATTTAGTAAAATTAGATGTTAAATTAGTTTGTAAATGTAAAATGACATAAAAAGATGTTAATATTATCAAATAGCATATGTAGTAAATTAATTCATATTTATTTTGATAATAAAGTATATTGATGTAATTAAAATATTTAAAATAAGAATAAATTGTTCAAATTTTAATTAATTATATTTTATGATATCATATATTTATTTAGTTATTTATTTATCTTAAATTAATTGACATTAGCTAAATATACAATTATATGTATTTTTTTCTCTTTGACTTTGTTAAAAAAAAAAGGACATTATAAATAGTATGATGTTAAAAAATAAGTATTAAAAATTAGGATTTTTAATTAATTAGAATATGAACTCTCAATTAACTTATAAAAAAGGATATATAAGGAAAAAATAATTAAAAGTTCTATTCTAATAAATTATATGTTATTTAAAATAACTTATTAAAAAAAATTCAAAAAATTAATATATTAAATATCTTTAAAATATTGAAAAAGGACTATTTGATCAAGTTAAAAAGCTATAAATCAACTTTTTTAGTATACCAAATATACACTAAGTTTAGAAATTGAAAACTAACTTTTTTTTTTATGTTCCAAGCACACCTACTATTTGGTTAGGGGTGCTAAATAGGCCTCAAGCTCGTAGGCCTAACAGGCTGGCCCGCAGGCCTAACGGGCCGACTTGTATTTTTTTTACTTAGATTAGATGAGGGTCAGCTCATTTAAATGCGGGTAAGCCCATTTATGCGGACCTGTGCGGGTCGATTAGTTTAGCACCCTATAGGTGCTAAACTAACTTCAAGTCCGCGGGCCTAACAGATTGCTCCATATTTTTTTACGGACTAGATTAGGTGAGGATCAATTCTTTTAAGCCTGTTTAAGCCCGCATCTGGCTCATTAGCACCCCTATATTTGGTTATCAAAACAGCATTTTTATCCCTTTTTTTTTTGTCATAACTCTGTCCATATGGGCCACAACTAGATGTGTCAGCGTTCGGTCGGGTTGGGTCTGACCTGAACCCAACTTTCATCCACCGCCGAGATTCAGCCCACAACGTAACCCTAAAACCTAAAGCAGCTTATCCCAGAAGAAAATATCTCTCTCTCTCTCTCTCTGAAGAAGCCTGCGTCTCATTTCCTCGTCACTCTCTCTCTCTCTCTCTCTCATTTGCATCACTCCCGGGCTTCCCTTTCTGCTATAGCGGACGAATCACCACTCTTCTTGGGTTTCTGCTATTACCATGGCGGAGGAAGAGGTTGTGGCTGCCGGGTCAAGTCCTATTCCTTCTGATCACAAGCGCAAATTCGAAGATTTGGAGCCTGAAGCTCCTCAACCCACCGAACCAAGCTCCGAACACCATCTTGAATCGAATGCAAACTCGAACTCGGACGCCAATGATGGTGAAAAGGCAGATGTGGTAGTTTCTGATGAGGGAGAGACCAAACGGCCCCGTATCGATGATAAGCTGGATGGTCTAGGTACTGTAAACATTCAAAAAAATAGTTTATATTATTCTGTGGTTCGAGCAAACGAATGCTGTTATGGTAGGAGAAGATAATGTCCATGCCATGTAGAAGCTACAAAATATGGACTTGGGTAATAAGTACCAAGAAATCGTCTTGTACTTAATATTATGACAGCTTTAGGAATTTTATGCCTCTTTTTGAATCTCTTTATCTAACCCTTGAACTGTTGATGCAATCATATAGGGGATGTGTATCTGCATGTATCTATTTAATTTTTGAAACCGTTATAAATGGTTATTGACAACGTAATTGATAAATGGTTCCTGATGTGCACTTCCTTTCAGTAGCAGCCATTATAATTCTTAGTAATAAGTTTTATTTGGATCTTTTAGTTACTGCTACTACTTCCAGCAGAAAATGGTGTGGCATTTTCACTTTCAGTTGTAACCGTTTTATGCCTCAATGTGGCATTTTCACTCATTTGCTTACATGTGCCTTTGTAAGCAACTTCGTGATACTCATACCAGTTTTTATGTTAACAGGTAATGAAAATGGGTACCAAGAGCATGTTCGTGAGCTTGTAAAAGAGAAAGAGGAAAGCTCCACTCTGGAGGATGTTCCTTCACAGGATGGTCAGCCTACATCCAAGGAGCTTCCAGAGGCCACCACTGATGACCAAACTCCTCGTGAAATTTGTATGCCATCTGACACCAAAGAACTGTCTCTTGAGGACCCTGGAAGGGAAGATGCTGAGGACTCGTTTAAAGAAGCTCAACCCTCCATGGAGTCAACTGAACAAGATGTTTCTTATGTAGAAAAGCAAATAGAGGTCCCCAACAATAAGGTATAGAATTATTGATGATGAAGCTGAGTTTTGGTCACACATGATGTTTGTTTTAGTGCCTAATGAATATTATATTGAGTGTTGATATCTGAACATCATCATTATTATTTAGATTATTATATCTGTCTGAAATATTGTTTATATTTGTCACTCGTTAAATCTCTTGGGCCTGCTTTCAGCAAGATGCTTATCCTGGATTAAAGCAACCTACATCTGCAGCAGATATGTCGTCCAGAAAAATTGAAGTTCCTAACAATAAGGTCTGTATATTATGCATAACATCTCTGATGCATCTTGTTTTACTTAAACATGTTTTATAATTATTATCAATATTATTAATTTACTATATTAGATTAATAGGGATTATTTGACATTTCTCTCTGATGAACATGCACCTAAGGTACTTCTATATTGTTATGGTTTGTAGTATTACTTCCACTTTTGCATTCACAGTATCAATTTATGAGGCAGGGAGCCATGGTTTTCATTTTCTCTAACAAGCCTTCCTTGTGGCTCCTACACATTTGGAGACAGATCGGGCTTAATATTCTCAGCCAAAATGGTAGGATTAGTGACTTCCCATTGTTTCTTTTTTATTTGCTACACTTAGCATTGTTGCTACTTATCGGTGAGTAAGCAACAGAACTAGGAAGAGTAGAGGAAAGAGGGGTGTTAGTGGAATGACTCGTTGTCCAAATGGTGGCACTTTAGAGCTACTTACTAGCATTGGAAGGAGTGTGAAATGGGGACAAATTAAAGATGGAAGCTGGAAGTTTCTCTTACAGACTACAGTTTCTTCTAATTATGGGCTGCAATATGTGATGGTTTTTTTTTTTTTTTTAATATATGTTGGCTTTTGGTTGTAGTTTCATTTGGTTTTTAGTTTTATAGATAAGTGTACATGTTTTCATAAAATAATTAAAAATAGTTTGTTTCTCTATAGTAATATTTAATTCCATCAATGAAGGTTCCTCTCTTGTACATTGATGTTTATATATTTATATCTAAATACATTAACGCATCATTTTTTAAAAAAAAAAATGCTACACATGCTCTGTTGTGTACGATGTTCTGGATTTTGCTGTATTGTCATGTTCATGTTATATTACTGTCATGCTGGTTCTCTTAATTTTCCTTGAAACTTTTTGCAGGCATGATCATCTTTGTGGCCATAGATCAGTTTGAATGTCGAAAGCTTCAGTTTTATCTCCTTTGCTATGCTATGTTATCCTGTTGATATTTGTCTAAATTCCTTTTTCTGGGGGGATGTCAGCTACAGGTTGAAACCTTTATGTAACTATTGGGAATGTGTGGGGAAACTGTGACAGCTAATCTTGAATGTAGTATGTTATCAACTATTTTTCAGTGTAAGATGGTGCATTTGGAAGTTCAAGTTTGAAACCCTTTTTAGCTGGTCCAATTTAGACATGATGGTTTTGGTTCTGCCTTTTTTTGGCACACTTTTAGGTTCATGGTTATGATAGTCCTTTCTCATTTTCTCTTGATTTCTTATAATTTGTTTGCAAGTGAGGTAATTGAGAGAAGAGGTAGATCACGGTGTCAAACTTCCCGAAAGAGTGCTAAAAGTAGGAAGCTTGCCCCCTTCTCCCTTTCCCATATTCCTTGGATATTATTATGTCCATAGTTTTGCTTTTTGGGAACCTATAAATTGTTAATGAATAATCTTGAATCTTGACACACCGGCATATGCTTTGCATGTACTAGAAGTAATCTTCTGTAAATGACATATTTTTGTGCAGGTTGGTGTTCTTATTGGCAAGGCGGGGGACACTATTCGATATCTGCAGTATAATTCAGGGGCGAAGATTCAGATCACAAGGGATGCTGATGCTGATCCCCACTCTGCAACGAGGCCTGTGGAGCTCATAGGAAGTTCAGATAGTATAGACAAGGCAGAGAAGCTAATAAATGCCGTGATTGCAGAGGTTATTCTACAATCAACTACTAGCTTTTTCCCTGCTCTTATCAGCTCTTTCTGAGATTTGTGGGCTTACATTGTTCTCTTACTTTTATATATTCTGCAGGCTGAAGCTGGGGGCTCTCCTTCACTTGTGGCTCGAGGCCTTTCCCCTGCACAGGCTGCTGCTGGCTCTGAACAAATTCAGATACAAGTTCCAAATGAAAAGGTGAATATATCATTGTTCATGGATGATTTTTTGATGCTTGTTTCTACATTGACTCACAAGTTTCTTTTGCACAGGTTGGATTAATAATAGGGAGAGGTGGGGAGACCATTAAAGGCCTGCAGACGAGATCTGGGGCACGCATCCAGGTAGTTGATATCGTATGCCGTGAATTTTTTATGTTTTGAGAATGTGTGGTCTATATGGATATCCAGGTTGCAATAAGGTTAAAATGTTGATACTGTGCATCGTATGGAAGTTTAAATTCAGGGATATTAATATTAGAGTCAGTCTTAGATGTCAAATTCATGTTGAAATAGTGGAAGTAATTTGTTGTATCTGGTAAATGTTCTTATTGTAGATTTTTTGGGTTGTTTTAAAGTATCATTTGAAGTCATCATAAACTTTAGAATGAATCAACGTGATATATTTCCATGTGTATTTGTTGGATAATTAAGATGACAAAAGTGATTAAATCCAAAGCTCTATAGTTCAAGACTATCATACTCGGTTTAGGTATCTAAAGAGAATTGTTTGAGTGTTATTCTTCTGTAATCAATCATTTAGAATTTCTGTTGTGTTCATTTCGGGGGATTGAATGTTTGATGAGTTAGCATTATCATTCTGTTGTAGTTGATAGTTGCCAAGTCTCTTGTGCTTGTTTAGCTCTTCAATTTGGGAGAGGGGGAGAAGGAAGGGCAGGAGGGGGTATTCTTTATGGGACTCTTTTACTGTTGTACACTTTTTGATCCTTCTCTCCTGTGTTTTTGATTTGCTGGTCTATGCATTCTGATGTTTGTTCTACCTGTTTAGTTAATTCCTCAACATCTTCCGGAAGGGGATGACTCTAAAGAAAGGACAGTGCAAGTTACTGGCGATAAGAGGCAAATTGAAATTGCGCAGGAGTTGATAAAGGAAGTCATGAGTCAGGTTTGTTTTTCTTTACCCTACATCTCTTCTATTGTAACAGATTTGAGATTTGGTTCTGAGATCATCAATGCTCATGACTTTAACTATAGTTCTTATAACTTCACATTTTCTACAAGTTGCTCAGATCTTATTCATATTGGGTTATGTCATATTCTAGTTCAGTCTCTTGGTTTATGGAATTGGAATAGCTTTTTTTGTCTTGTGTTACTATATCCTGGGCCAAATTTCTGCCCACTCATTTTCCTTTCTTGGACTGGGTCTGTTGTGGAAATGATTGCACAATATCTTTTTTTACTATTTTCATGATAAGATACTACTAGAAGTGCTGTGGGAAAATGTCATATTCAACAACTTAATAATATTGGAGGCGATTTTTTCTTGGAAAGTTGTTGCAATGATGGGCTCTATACTTGTTATGGAAAAGTATGCGTTCCATGATATTGCTTCATTGCACTCATTTGCAGCTAACATCCAAAAAGATTTAAGTGAAGAATGATCATGTTATTGCAGTTCTCAACATCACTGGTCCTAATATCTCCAATATATGTAAATTAGGGCTTTAGACAAAATTATAAGCCATTGCCATGCCTGTTCTGTTTGGTTTTATTCCTCTGTGGTGCTTATCTAGGAGTGCATTTTCTAAACCTTCACACGTTTCTGTTAACATAATTAAGTGCAAGGAATCGCAATACATGTATGTGATGCCTTTGTGAACCATTTATGGAAGTGTTGTTATCTATTGTTGTCATAGAGTGTGAGATAGATCACCTGAAACAATGCTCGTAAGAGTTTGGAAATTGATCAATGATCCATGGAAAGGCCAATAGAATTCTTGTAGGAAGATCGTATATGCAATCCACGATGTCAGTTGCCATAATTTATTTACCTTGAAGGTGCCAATTTCGAATTGGTTGGCTTTAAAAATGCAGATTTGGCTATTGCCTTTTCCCTGGGGTCAGCATTGCTTTCTTGATGTAGCGTAGACAACACTATTCACTCTCGTCATTGAAAAGAGGTGGCAGGCATAAAAACCTGGGGATTGCAGGATGTTAATGGTTGGTAAGATTGCTTCAAGACTTGAAAATTCAAAATCATGATTCAGTAAGACTATATTGTACTGGCCTTGGTGCTCAATTAGAGCTGCTATGTTATTTGCATGAGACCTTTTGGAAGAAAGTGTCATACCTGGTGAAGTCATGACGTCATGATGCTTTTAGCTGTGTCCAAGCTGTGTTCCTTTATCTATCTATCTAATCATGTGATGAATTATGCTAACTTAAAGAATTAATATCATCTGGTATGCATTGCCGTTGAGGAAATAGCTATAACAGTAGCGGTGTGACCAGGATCAGTACAATTACATCATGTGTAAAATTTTGGGCTGATGATACTTGAGGTTTAAATATCTACCATATATAGATGATTGCTGGCATCATGTTGATAAGAGGTGAAGATTGAAGGAATCTAATTGATGATGTAGGTTCATTTAAACTTGAAGTCATTTTTATTTAAATGTGATTCAGTATTTAAATTGTATGATGCCATGCATTCGATAATATAACCATATTTATATGCATATATGTTGATGACTATTGATTGCTGAGACGAGCTTGTTGTGGTACTTGGTTTTAGAGTGGGAAATTATTAATACTATCTAGTTATGATGCACTATTATTCTATTTTCAAGGTGCATGCCTTAACAATTTATGCCTGACTTCATATTTTATTGCTGCGTCCACCATATTCTATTTTTCTCTTTAGCAGTATCTGTTGAAAAGACTATTCTGTTTTCAAGTCTCAGTAGTTGCATTATAATGAATTGCCTTTTCTTTCAAGACTGATAGCATTGGCTGGTTATGCTTGGGTACAAGCAATTGATGGACGGAGGCTTTTCTGAGATTTGCTTTGGGCTTCTTGCTCCCTCCGTCCTGTTTCATGCCTTCTGTACTGAAAGGGGGTCTGTGATTGTATATTCTGAGATAAGACCTTAATTATGACATGGCTATATTTACAAGTAATTTAGCTCTCTGGCCATAGAGGATGTGAAATACATGTTATAGTCTTTGCTTTATTCTGACAGCCTGCTGTGTCAGATATTTTGTAAGTTCTATACAGCTTTGGCTTTCACCATTGTAAATATGATGATGACTGTCCCTGCACACCACATCTATTGTATGATGTTGCAGTCGATGCTTCTTGCTCTTGGCCTGTCAAAATCTTTTCTATTTTTTTTTAACTTGGTTAATAGCTGAAAATGAAATGGGATTATTGTATGCAATCTACTGGTTCATGTTCATTTGATGCAAATGGAACCTATGGTCTCTTACTGGACAATTTTGAGTAGTAGATTTGGTCTATTGACTTATCTAATATTACATGTTGGTTATTGGATTCTAAAATTCCCTAATTTACTAACCTTTTCCTTTTCTTTATTCTTTGAGTAGCCTGTCCGTCCATCAACAGGTGGTTTTAGTCAGCAGACATACCGTACACCTCGTGGTTCTGCTGGCCCACCCCAATGGAATCAGAGAGGTTCTCAGTTTGGCCATCCATCATCATATGATTATCAACATAGGGGGCCATATCCTTCACATAATCCACAGTATGCTGCTCCACCATATGGAAGTTATCCTCAACATATGCCCCCAAGGGGCGGCTTTGGCTCTGGCTGGGAGCAAAGGTCTCACCCCAGCATGCAGGGGCCACCCCCACACAGCAGTGGTTACGGGTATTATGGGGGACAAGGTCATTTACCTGATGCTCCGGCATCTACGCAACATCACAGTTCAGCACCTCCACATGCAGCTGGTCCTTCCCCTGTACCTTCTATGGGCCCACCCCAAGCTCAGGTGAGTTACAATTATGGACAGCCACAAGGCCCAGATTACAGTCATCAGGCGCCTTATTCTCAAGCTGGACATCCTCAACAAGGTTATGGACATGGATATGATGAATCAAAGTTTGACAATCGTGCTCCAAGCCAACATCCCTATGGTGGGCATGCTAGTTCTCAACCAACCTACCCCCAGTCTGTTGCTCAACCTGGTTATGTTTCGCAGCAGCAGTATGGTAAGCCACCGCAATATGGAATGCCATCACAGGGGCAGCCTCCACAATCTTATGGCCCCCCCAGAGCTACTCAAGCAGGTGATATGTCATATCAAAATTCTACTGCACAAACATATGGTGCAAATATGCCATCACAGCAGCCATACCCATATGCATCTAGTGGGCCATCACAACAAGCCTATCCGGCATATGGGTCAGCAGCAGCTCCAGATAGCTACAATCAGCCACCTCCTGCAGATAGCTACAATCATCCAGCACCTTCAGCTGCACCAGTTTATGCACAGCCAACTAGCCAGCCCGGTTATAGTCAGCCTGCTGCCCAGCAGGCACCTACATATGGACAAGGTGGTCAGGCTGGGGGCTATGGGTCATATCCATCTTCCCAGCAAGGTTATTCGGAGCAGCCAGCTACTAACAATGCTGCCTATGGTTACCAGGCTCCCCAAGAGCCAGGTTATGGAGGCACCCCTGCACCAGCTTACAGTGCAGCACCAACTGTGCAGCCAGGTTATGTTCAACCTGTGCCAAATCAATCTGGGTATGACCAGTCTAACCCACAATCATCAGGTTATGGTGCTGTACAAGCTAGTGCTCCAGCTGCATACGGGAAGACATTGTCACCTCAGCCCGCATATACCCAGTATGACTCAACTCAGGTTTATGGTGCACCCCGATGATTCTATGCAATAGCAATTTGAATGTTCAGATTAGCTTAGTTCAGTTTGATGGCATCTCTTTAAGTGCCTTTTGAATTCTGTGTAATTCAAAGTACTAACAATGGACAACAGGAAATCTAGTTTTCCCTGAGATGAGTACTGTGTATGTTAAGAATTCCAGAGGGGTAGAGAACTTGGTGTTTTGTTAATCAATATGGAATGAAGTTTCACTTGGCTAGGAAATTGAGGGCAGCAATTTTTTTTTTCAAAAGAGAAAAATGTAAGAAAATAAAGTTGGTCTATGGGTTCCAAGCTTAAACACCTACCCCAAGAAAACTCTAGATTCTGGATGAAATCGATTTTCAAATTTAACCAAGCAAACCATGTTATTTATGCCCAATTGAAATTTCATCTTCTGTAAATATTTTACTAAACTGTAGTCAATAGAAGGAATTTTTTTCAAATTGAAGGTTGAATTATGATATAAAAAGTAAAGAGTAGGCTACAGTTCAGAGGCAATCGAAGTTTGTTATCTAGATAATTTATTCACAACTTTTATGGAATTAAAAGTCAAGACTAGGCTACAAATTACAATCCAAAGGCAATAGAAGTTTGTTTTGAATATACATATTCCCAAACCATTTTCTAATAAATTTTAATTTTCTTAAAACTACTTTCTAATACATTGAAATTTTCTTAAGGTCTGTTAGTAATTTTTTTGAGTTCAGTGGTAACTATTTTAATAAACAGCAAGTAACTTGTGATAATAATATTTTTAGACGAGACAATTTTCTCAAAGTTAAATAGTAAACAAGGATAATGGTGTGTGGTTGGTGTATGACTACCACCACTCATTTGTTATTTAGATAACGCAGTTACTTTTTAAGGTTGTATTGATGGACACTGGTGAATCAATTGGGTTGAATATTGTCTATCGCTCCAAGAGTAGTTGAATGTATCATGAGATAGTTAAGTCATTAAAATTTCTTAAGAAATGCGTGTTGTAGATATTCAATATTAAATATTGTAAAAACAATATTCGAATCGAGATAATGTCAGTCTTTTTCTTCTTGAATCACGCTTGTAGGAATATGGACATTTTGAAGATAAAACCAGATTCATAATGGGTTTCATATACAGAGATTTTGTAAATTTTTATGAAATTTTAACATAAAAGTTATAATTTTTTATATAAAATATTCTAACTCTTTAAAAAAAATTGTGTATACAAATTTTATGTGTAATAAATATATAATTTCAACTCTATCATCTAAAATTACATAAAAAAAATTCATCAATTTTTTTTTCATTTGTATATAAAAATTACAAAAATTATAAATTTTTTTTTTTCACAAAACTCATAAGAATACACATCGATATGAATTGTCTCGAAACAATAATCCTATGTTTTTTTCATTGAATGCCATGCTTCTTCACGATTCTGTTTCCTGAATGCAAATTTCAGAATATTTGCTAATGTTAAAAAGAAAAGGAACATTTGCTAATGTTAGTAAGAATTGATACACAAAATGGTCAAGTTGGGATGCATCTCTAACAAAGGAGATGAAAAAAAACTGAACTTGATAATATCAAAAGGGAAATTAAAATAATAATATTAATTCATAAATCAATCTTGTTATAATATGTAATAATAGATCTGCATATGCAATGCTATTAAACAGCGATTAGTTAAGAACAAAGGAAATACATATGCATCACAAACAGGTTCAGTACACAACATTTTGATACATAGTAATAAAAATGTAAAGAAAAATTCTAATACTGAACCTTCCAAGAGATTCAGTCAATGTTCCTCTTTGACAACTTCAAAGACAGCAGAAAGTATAAAGTGAGAGAATAATCTTTCTCAACCCCCTCAGAAACAAGTTCATTGGCTTTCTTAGTGACATGCAGCGTCATTTGTGGCCTGATAGAATACCAAATGTGCACCATATTCATTTTATAGAAAGAATCCTTGTGCACCATTATTCAGAGACAGAAAATTCAAACAATTGAGTCCTCCAAGCTATGATTGACCGTAGCCTCTTTACAATTGATGTATCTCTTATCAATTAATTTTGATGTAATAAATCAAAGGGAATATCAGCTTGGGAATTTTAATGACAAATAATTCAATGCTTTGGTTCAAGAGTCAGGCTTATTTATCTTAGGCATATTCACTTCTAAGGAAGATAATCCAGTAATACCAGGATCCTTAAGCTGATCAAGCTGTTTCTTACCACGGCGAAGTAAGTACTCAATATAGAGAAAATTTTTGCGATCTACTTGCTTGGAATTACTGCGAAATTCTTCTGATACTATTGATTCTATCTTGTGCCTTTCTTCTTTGGATTTTGAACGGGCTGCTCGCAGAAACCCCCTGTATAGGCTAAGTACTTGCTTCTGTATCCCAGAAAGCTTTCGACCACTGGAGGCTCCCATGGCATCTTGTTATGTCTAACAATGGATATGCTTTTAGAGGCTATTCCTAGAAACAAAAAAAGAAAAGAAAAGCAATGCTGACATTAGTTCACTTTACAAATCATTGTAAATTTTTTGCTTACCTAATGCAAAGCAAATGGATACTACTAAAAATAACATATTAAAACTTGACACCAACAGTGGGCTTTGGACTGAGCTGAATGCTTTGCACATGTGATGTTACACAGTGGCATACATGATAAATAGCCGGATATTTGCATTAGAATCCCCAAGCTACCTAATAATTTCAAAAGCTTCAAAAAATATATCTTAAGATTAAACAATCATGAATCTCTGCCATCAATTACATGTCTCTGATAGGGGCAGAGGTACATTACAAGTAGTGGGGCTAATTACATGCATCTCAGCCTCAGTTTGCCATTGACAAATGAAAACCAAATGAAAAAGGGAGCTTGAGCAATCAAATATCCTAAATAATTCTTACAATCCCCATCAAATTGTAAGCTGTTACTAAGAAACTACAATGCAAGAGTTTGAACAGGAAAAAGGTATCTATAATTTTTCCCTTTCGTTGGAGGGAAGGAGACGATAAGGGATAACAACACTTACAGAGAACCTTTTAAACTCAAAAGGAAGAATTTATGTAGAAACAACAGAAGATTACATGAGGAAGAAAAGAAACTTGACTGCCACAAAAAGAAAAGAAAACCAAGAAAGCAAATGTTAGGACAACAATGCTTTCTAATCTTTGTCGTCAAGTATGTATCCAAACACCAAAAACAGGGCACTTGAACAATTCTATCTCCAATATAGGTCTATATATGCATGTATAACCAAATAGAACAAAAACAATAAAGAGCTGGAGAGATGTGTTCCTGTTCTAAAAGCATCAGGGCTATGTTGAACAATAATGGATCAATTGAATGCAAATAAGTCCTATGTGAGGGCAAACAGAAAAGTTGAGCATTAATGAAGACTGAAAGATACAGGACGTAAAAGGATGGGTGAGAATGAGATTATAGCATGTCCTACAACCTAAACTCTCCCCTTAAAAATGAAAAGAAAGAAAGAAAGAGAGAGAGAGAGAGAGAGAGAGAGAACAAACACTTAAATGACAGAAGACTTAATTCATAGACATCAATCACTGTGATTAACTAAGATTCCATTTTCCACGACTGAACCTTTTATAATGATACAATCTATACTTTCATCATCTAATAAAGATATTTATCTTCTGAAGTTACTAAATCAACCTTACTGTAGAGAGAGAGAGAGAGAGAGAGAGATAAAAGCATAGGAAAAAATTCTTCTGATGGATTAATTATAAATACGAGTACATATACATACATACATAAATACATACATATATATATATATATACTAGATGGGCCCTATTGACTAGATCCTAACTGGGCCTTAAGCTAACTAGGCTAGACTCTTAACATAAGATAACCTAAGTATGATACAATGCATATTTACATAATCTAACACTTACACATTTTAAGGATTCAAGAGCATCAAGACAGTTTAACAGGGCCGACAGGTTCTTTTTGTTTACTAAGAAAAAACAAGTAGAGATTTAGTCAACTCAATCACAAAAAGGCACAGCCACAACAGGCAAGTGCAGGAAAGCTTCGACCTCTTCCCTTTTCTTAGCTTGACAGAATGAATTCATTTGAAAGAAGAATGTACTTAGCTGTTAACTTATGCTAATTTCTCAGGGCTATAATTAATAAAATGGCTAAA
>JANHAO010000531.1:0-40822 GCA_026873985.1 Saraca asoca | reverse complement strand
CATTTTCTAAAATTTTGTTTTTCAACATCAAAATAAACATATAGCTTAGAGTGATTTGATAGATGATTACTCTAAGGCTAACACCTACATTTCATATGAAGAGCATCACATCTAAAGAGGCCTCCTTCCAACCCAAAACAATAGCTTAACTAAGAGGTAGTGCAATAAACTTATAAATAGTAAGTTGAGCCTCTATTGTAATATCTTTTACACTCATTTCCTATATTATCTCTATGTTTGAGAATGAGAAGAGCTCTACTAGGACAAAACTCCAGCCCCAAATTAGGTTTCCTCTTTCTTTTAGTTTTGCATCTTCGTTTTCATTAATATGTAATTAAATTCTCATATCAATCTGAGGGGAATTTCTACACCAATTCTTTCTTGATTGTGAGACTTTATCTTAATTTTAATTCATTCCTAATTTCATTCTTTTGATTCCTTAATTTTATTGCATACAATTGCCTTAGATGATTAGTTCATAGGAGCAATTAATTAATTATTCATTGTGATTTAATACTAGCTGAAATTCCATAGGCAACCTATAGCTATTTGTGGCTGTTTGATTGAAGTAACAATAGAGGGTTGATTTGTTGTTGGGGTAAGTCAATCTTCCTAGTGAATTAAGGGTAGTTAATTAGGTTGTTGCTGGAGTAATTCAATTAATTAAACCTAGTGTTTTCAAAATTTAAAGCTATAGCTAACTTTGTTGAAGTGTTGGGCTTCACCTGATTTAGCAATAAAAGTTAACTAGGTGTTAGGCCAAGTTAGCTAGTTTAAAGGGAAATTAACAAGGATTAATTAGGTGTGGGCCTTAATTAATATCTTAACTAAGTAGTCAAAATGAGACTGAAGCAGTAGAATCAATTATTGATAAAATGAATTGGTCACAAAATCCCCTTGGATTTAGCCTTCCTACATCTAAATTCCTTTTATTGTTGATTCTATTTTGCTTTACATACAACCTGTTTGATTCGATTCTTATTTGTAATTAGGTAGCCAACCCCCCATCTTATACTATAACACATATAAAATAGATCATTAGTCTCTATAGATATGACCTAGATTTATCCTAACTATTACCTTTAGTTGTTCAGTACTATTTTTAGCTATTTTTGACAGTTGTTAATAACCCATTAACAAACAAAATCTAGACAAAAGGTTTGCCATTATTGGGGATGACTAGTTTTAGGTGAGTCATTTTAGAAACAAAATTAGTGTGCAACTGTGACTTCATCATCTTTCTTGGTTCATATTTGCCTCCATATTTGCTGAACTTGATTGGCCTACTAACCAATCTATTAGCAAGGTCAAGTTTCTCAAGGACTTGTTTGAGAGGTTGGTCTATTCAAATTACTACTTCATGGCTCTAAAAATAAGGCTTTAACTATTTGGAAGAGATTAGAAGGATGTACGATAATTTCTTAATTTTTAGGTACCTCAACTTGGACCTGTGCAGGGCTTACTTATGAAGTATATGGGTTACTACTTGCCTTTTTCTTCTCTAATAAGCACTAAACTAACTGTTTCATAGGTCATGGCTAGGTATTGGTAGAACATTTCTCTAGGGTCTGGCTGGATGAGTATTGGCAGATTGGCTAAGTATGCTTTCAATTTAGCAAATGCCTTCTTGCATTCATTGGTCTAGATGAAATTCCTAATGTCCTTCAAAACTCTGAAGAAGGGCAGGCATTGATCAATCAACCTTAACATGAACTGGTGAGTAAGCAATCTACTCATTGAGTTGTTGAACTTCCTTGACATCCCTGGGACTTTGCATTTTCAAGATCATCTTACACTTGGCAAGGTTCACCTTGATTCCCTTTTGGGTCACCATGAAACCAAGAAATTTTCTGGGGGATACCTTGAATACACACTTTTTTGACTTAATTCTCCTGTTATTTTTCCATAGCGTAGTGAAATTTTCTTATAGGCCTTCTATGCGGGACTCATTTTGCTAAACTTGACAGCCATATCATTCACATACACGTTCATATTTCTCCCTATTTGAGTGGTGAACACATTGTTCATCATTATTTAGTATGTTGATCCTATATTCTTCAAACTGAAGGGCATTACCTTGTAATAGTAAGTACCTTTATTTGCGATGACAATTGTCATTTACTTATCTTACCTATCCATTAGGATTTGGTTATACCCTAGAAGGCATTTAGGAAACTAAGCAATTGTTCATCCATTAGGATTTGGTTATACCCTGGAAAGCATATAGGAAACTAAGCAATTTCTATCCTAAGGCTTGGTCAACTAGCTAATCTATAGATGGGTGAGAAAATGAATCCTTTAGGCACATTCTATTAAGGTCAATGAAGTCTACACATAACCTTCATGACTCATTTTCCTTCTGAACTAGAACCATGTTAGAGAGCCAAGTTATATGGTGCACTTCCCTAATAAAACTCCTGTAAGCTGATTGGTGACTTTCCCTTTAATTACTGCTTGCTATTTGAAACCAAAATGTTACTTTTTCTATTGAGTTGTCTATGCTTTGGATCAATCACCAATTTATGGCATGTAATTTGTCTATCTATCCCTGGTATGTTAGCTACAGTCCAGGTAAAGACCTTCATGTTTTCCTTTATTAGTTTGGCAAGGGCCTCATTCATTTCAACGGACAATTTTGAACTGAAGTAGATCGCTCAATGGTCATCAAGGATGAAGATGCACATTTCTTCTAACTCCTTATTGGATGTGAGGTTTAGCACTTTCCATCCTTCATCTCTTGGGTCTAAACTTTTTGCGATGATGGCCCTTTGTCACTCAAACACTTTAGCTTGGCTTTCTAGCATTCACCTTTGTCCAACATGATTTCTACCTTGAGGCTATTGAAATAGCAACGATGAGCCATTTCTTGATCTATCTGAACTTGTTCAACTCCAATCTTTATAGGAAATTTTATTAGTGAGTGTGATATTGACACAATCTTTGTTAAGGGCCGTTTGCCCTAGGATTGTATTGGAGGTAGAATTTTCTCCTTTTACCATTAGAACATCAACATCAATGTCTCAATGGCACTATCCTTTGTTGATTGTCATTCTTTGGATGATACTTCCTTCCACCTTTATTGTCTTTCCTAAAAAACCAATGAAGGTTCCCACATATAGGACAAGCTACTAGTGAGGGATCTCAAGAGCCTTGAAATTATGCTCATAAAGAATGATGGTGGAGTTGCCTTAATTAAGTAAGATTTTTTTTATGGTCTAGTTATGGATTGTTGTGGTTGTGACGATCAGATCAGTGTTATCTCCAATTATGTCCCCATATTCCTTGTCCAAGAAGGAGATCACTAGGAGGGCTTGTCAACTGATGCTCTTTTATTGATATTCATCATTTCTTGAATAGATTTTTTCCTAGCATTCACCATGCATCCTCCTTCGATGAAACAACTGATGATTTCTTCAATCATGCCCATGGGTGGCAGTTGATATTCTGATTAGGTGGTGGCATCCTATGTATGTTTGCCTTTCTCTTATTTTTCTGGTTACCCAATCTATCATTGTTTCACCAATCATCTCTTTTGCATCCTCTCTTGATAGCCTGGTCATGATTGCCTTTGTAAATATAACTATCCAGCTATCCACGCTTGATCAAATCTTCTATTCCATCATTTAGGGCTATGAATTTTTCTATTTCATGATAATAATCTCTATAGAAGTGGCAATACTTAGACTTAATCATTGGCCTAAAATGCTCCTTCCACTTTGGCCATTGGACTAATCTTGTGATAATGACATCCTTAATGATCCATAACTTAAAGGCATTCCATAATAAGTCCTAATTGGTGATTGTCTTTTTAAGAGCAATCTTTTATTGTCTTTTCTATGCTCAGGCCTAGGTAGGTGAGATTTGTTTTAGCTATACAACTTGTTGTTTCTTTCAACAAGCTCCACTTCTTTAGCTTTTTTGAATTTTGTTGACCTTTACAATTGTTCCACCATGGTGGTTGTCGAGCACCTCGTGAATGATTAGGAAAAATTGTTATGCTAAAGTTCTATTACAATTGCATGAATAGCCACCCCTTTAGCAAAGTCTTTTGTTTCTAGCTATCCTATTGAATCAGGTCAAGAAGTCTTTGAGGCTTTCATATTTGCTCGAGGCAAAGTTTAAAAATGAAGTTGAGGTTTTCTTAGAATACTTGCTTATGACAAAGTGTGTTAAGAAAGCATTAGTTAGCTGGCGAAATCGAGTAACTAATCTTGGAGCAAGTGAAGTGAACCATTTTAACATTGTTTTTTTTAGAGTTGTGGAGGATACCCTACATATCATGGCATTCAGCACCCTTGATAGCAAAATAGCAGCCTTAAAAGACTCTAAATAGGTCTTACAGATAAGAAGTCCCATCATATTATTCTATATAGGTGGGGGCTTCAAAGTTTGGTGATTAACATTATTTCCAAGGTGAACAAGTGGATTTCTTGGGTAAGTGAGGGCAATGGTGGTAGTGTTTGTTAATAGTAAAAACTATGATAAAGACCATATTGGTACCCATGAAAGTGGAACTCTTGTTGGCCTAGGTCACTATTTTCCCTATACCATTACTCTAGTTGTACTCATCATGGTAGGGGTGTCATTAGTCATTCTAACCTTTGGTTTCACCTATTCGCCTATGGCCTCATACAAAGAACCTCTTTTCTAAGGTTTTGAATCTCATCCTTAAGCATCTAGTATTGAAAGTTGCCATTTAGTCTCCTTTGACACTATTATCTGTGTTTTACATGTAAAAGCACTATCATTCGTGGTTGTATTGGTTATAATGGAGCAATGGCATAGAGCTAGTTCTTCATGATTGGTCATGATGGAATAAGGTGAGTGATTTCCATTGTGGTGGCTTGAGTTTGCCGCCAAGTGACTTATTGGGGTAGTTAGGTTGAAAACAATGGTAATGGGTCTAACAGATGTTGCCAAAACTTTTAGGAAAGGTCGTAATGGGTTCTTGGGTTTGAGCTCTTCAATCAACGTGATGAAGGAATAACCTCACAAAGGGCACTAATGACAAATTTTAGGCCTACAAGAGGTGTCCTAAGAACTTGCATAAGGAAATGATACCAATGATGATAACCAGCAAATAGTTGCGGGAAGACATTTTGATGCTTAAGTTAGTGAATAGAAAAGTACAGGCAAGGAACTTATGACAATGTCATAGGGTTTTAGGAGATACCTAGTGCCTTTATATATGCATGAAGCGAGGGACAAAAAAGTCTAATAAGTGGATAGGATTGCATGGCTGACAGTTAGTATGGACTACTAACTTGGTGTGGAGTTATTGTCCTAGGTGCACATATGAAGAAGTGGTGGTAAGGGCATGCAATCTATTTTTTTGGGTACCAACTACTTGTCGAATGATCGGTAAATTGCATGTGTGGATGATCATAGGCTTGGCACCAGGCTGAAAAGTGGGTGTTCTTTGATTGTGCCAAGCGGGTTCAAGTGTCATGACTCAAAACCCCTCGTCATGACCAGTGTGAATATTAATTCACCTATTGATAATCACCAACCTTTAATTTGATTTCATCATATCATTAAAACCATGGTTTGCTCATTTTCACTATTATGCAATTGACTCAAATTGAGTGATTAAGAGAGAAATTGGAACATACATGATCACGGATCACTAATATATATCTATATATAAACTAAATCTGCTTAATGTACAAAGAAATTGCCTATTAAGGCACCTACCCCATTTGAAATGTGTTTTAAACATTTTTGCATTTTCCAAAATTTTTATACATTCTCCCTAGCAATCTTAACAAAACATTCATTTATAACACCCTTAGTTTTCCTTTTAGGGCACAAAGCAAAATAAAGTTAGTTGAACCTATAGCATAAGTGAACCCAAATGCATAGGCTAGACTAACTTTATTCCTAAGGTCTTGATGGCCCTACTATATATGTTTTGAAAAGATGATAAAAAAGAGGCTTAGATGGTGGATCCTTAGGATTGAACCATCCCATAGCCATTATGGGTAATGCGTTTAGGGGTTGTAGAGGGCTGATCTCTACCTTGTGTAATACTTCACATCATGTTATGTTTAAGATTATGACATAATATATCTTAATTCCATATGCTCCTAATGGACTGTCGACTGTAGTGGTGAAAGCATCAATTGTGATTTCTATTGGTTGGTTATCTTTCTTACTTGATTATAGAAGGATTGGCTACTAATTCTTGAGCATCTAAAAAATAATCAATGAAATAATGGGTCTGGGTTCAGTGAGATAAATATGTGCCAATCATATGAATACATCACACAAGAAGAGCCTTACATTCATACACATGTATACATTCCATCAACAAATAGTTGGTATTGATGTCATTTCCATAGGAAATTATAAAGCATTCAAAGACTTACCATTGAGGTATTTCATATTTTGCATTTCTCAGTACATTAGGCCATTCCAGACCAAATTCTAACTCTCATAGCCATATGTTCACATTTCAAATTCATCATGTATTTTAATTTCATGATGTCATATTTCAACATTTCATGTATCAACAATATAAACCACATAGTACACAATCATAATTCAATTAAAACCCTTCTTGTTACTCCAATCTCACCTTATCCAAGCCCTCTGCCATATTGGAACATGTAAATCTAGGATCCAATTTATAATTTCCCACCATAACCTATCATTCTCATATCAAGCCTCAAAGGCTGCCTAGTATTCAATCATTCCATTCTCATAATAAATATCTCATCACTTTTATATCGACATATTTCATCATCATTCATGACATTGTATATCATTTCATGTCTCACATACATAATCAAGATTTGCATTGTATACTTATTCATTGTACTAATTATAATTTCAACAATCATAACTTCACCATATTTCCTTTCCACAATTATAGACATTCAGGACCATTGTAATGCTTTCTCAACTCAAATTTGCATTCTCTTTTAAAGTCATTGCTTAGAAATGATTCATTCATTGTATTTATTAAAATTAGTTTATAAACCACTCTTTTAGAATATTACCTTTGCCATATATGTCTAATTGGACTTTCTATGGTTTTGAATCATAGAAATAGAATGTAGTTTCAAGTAAGGGAAAATAGAACTAAATAAATTGAATTTTTTTTTTCTAAAAGTGTAGTCAAAATCAAGAGTAGAATCACTAAAGAAAAATGAGTATGATCGTGATTAGAATTAGGAATTTATTTATGAAAGGCTCAATTTGACTTGAGGAAAATATAATTAAAAATGTGAATCTACTTACCAAATATTGAAAACTTTCAAGAAGTCCAATTTCAAACATGATCAGAATCAAAAAATAAAGCATGGTTGGTCAATTTGACTTGTAAAATTCTAGTTCAAAATTTGATTCAAATCGATCAAGAAAAACTATTAGGTTTCTATGAGCATGATCATGGGTTTAGTTCAAAATGGTGTGATTCAACTTGTATGAGTAGATTTTGGATATTAATAGTAGAAAACAAAGGAATTCATTTCTAACACAAAGGCATACTATAGGATCTTATTATCCTATGTTTTTGGAAGCATAAACAAATACAAACTCAACTATTTCAATATCATACGCATTATTATTTCAACAATCCACTTAATCATCAAATTTTATCATATCATCACAAAACTCATTTTCACTAGTTTGCACCACAAATCAACAGATCTTAAGCAAGAATCATATCATAATTCATCAGAATGATAAGTATTACTCACCTCAATAGCTTGAACACAAGAAATAGTAACTATTTCACCAAAAGCTTGTATGCTCTTCAAAATAAAAAATAAGAGCATATTAGCTTCTAATCCTTTTTCCATAGATTTATCTTGTTAACTAATTATATGTAATTAAATTATGATTCCTATATCATGAATAAAGCCATATCTAATAGATTTGAGCTTCACAATGTTAGAAAAATTGATTTGATTCATATGTTGAAAAGTACTATAAATAGTGATGGAAAACTCAAAAAATTCATAATTTGAGTGATACTTAGTGAATCAATATAATTTTGATGTCAAAATGAAGAGGAAGAAGAAAAGATTTAGCAGTAAAAATTTAAGAAAGTAACAAGAAGAATTAGAGAGCTTACTAGAGGGGAGAGAATAAAGGTAGAGAGGGAAAATGAAAACTTAGAGAAGAAGAAGATAAGAGTTTTGCATGGATGGTATGTGTGTGCAGGAAGGCTTAAAGGAGAAGGTGAGCTAGCTAAGAAAGGGGCAATTTAGAAAAAAAAAAACATGTCAACTTCTCACTATTTACAAGTTGACCACTTTCCTATTTCCTTAGTTCATCTATTTGGGCTCAAATTTAACACTTTTATCAATTTACAAAAATTACAAAATTTTGGTACAAATTAGTTAAATTAAACCTCTTCATAATGACTATGATTTTATAATCATTCCATATCTATAACCCTTGTTTCAAATTTCTAAAGTTTTCTAGAAATAGAATTTCAAAATTACAAATTTGTTCCTTAAACATTCTTGATCAACTTTCTGGTCTTCTAAGGGTTTCATAAAATCTATATAATCAATTTCTACTATTTCTGATTTTCTCATAACACAAAATTTATAGTTTTAAAATTCTCAAAAAAAAAATTTTGAATTCCTCTTTTTGGATTTTCTAAAGCCATTTTATTGACAAAATAGGTTTTCAAAAAATTTAGGAAGTTATAAATTCTCCCCCATAAAAGAATTTCTCCCTAAATTCTGAATAATGATAGTAACTAAATTAGAACAATTCAACTATTTGTAAATTGCAATTTATTCTAGTACTTACAACAATCAATCCTTACTGAATAGATGAGGATATTTTTTTCGTATATCAATTTCCAATTCCCATGTAGCTTCTCACTCATCATGTTGTCCCTACATCACTTTATTTATCGGAACTTCTACAAATCTTAATTTCAAACTTTTGTTCCAAAATAGCTACGATTTACTCTTCATAGGTCAACTTTGTATCTAAATGGATTGATTCCCCTTTGATAACATGAGATTTGTCTGGAACATATTTTCTTAACATTGAAGCATGGAGGGGTATTGGATGGATTCCTTGTATCTCAACTGGTAATTCCAATTGGTATGCTATGGTTCCCATAAGTTTGATAATTTTAAATGTCCCCTACATATTACGGTGCCAATTTCTCCTTTTTGCCAAATCACATAATTCTTTTCACAGAAGTCACCTTAAGGAATACTTGATCATTGACTTCAAACTCTAGGTCTCTTCTCCTACTATTTAGATATGCCTTTTGTCGATCTTGAGCCACCTTCATTCTATCAAGAATTAATTGTGCTTTTTCAATTGCATTTTCCATAAGATCTGGTCCTAACAACTTTGATTCCCCAAGTTCAAACCAGCCTATCGGAGACCTACATCTCCGCCCATATAACACCTTGAAAGGTGCCATTTGGATACTAGCTTGATAACTATTATTGTAGGCCAATTTGATAAGCGGTAAATATTTTTCCCAACTCCTTTTAAATTCCATCACACATACTCGTAACATATCCTTTAGAGTTTAGATTGTTCTTTTTGATTAAGCATCTGTCTAAGGATGAAAAGCCATGCTAAATCACAATTGAGTGCCCAATGATTTTTAAAATGATTGCCAGAAGTGAGAAGTAAATTGGGTACCACGATCCAAAATAATCATTAATGGCACACCATGCAAAGGAACTATTTGGTCAAGGTACAATTGTGCATATTGAATAGCTGAATAGGTCATTTAACTAGTAAAAATGAACTAATTTGGTTAAACAATCAATGGTAACTTAGATTGAGTCATAACTTTTTCCCGTCTATGGAAATCCAACTATGAAATCCATCATTATACTTTCCCATTTCCATTATGGAAAACATTTTGGTATGTATTCAAGCTCATCTTGTTTCATACCTTCCCACCAGAATACATTTTTCAAATCATGATACATTTTGGATACCTGTAGATGCATTGTATACGAAGAATTATATGCTTGATGTAATAAATCATCACAAACATTGAGATGAACTCACAATTGTCCTTCCTTCTTAATTACTCTTGTCTCGTCAACTATAAACTCTAAGTTTACTTCTACTTTTGCTTTTTGTCTAAGAATTACATGTTACGAATCTTGTTTTTGAGCATCTTTACTACAATCAACTATTACTAATTGTATTGTCATATGGGCAAGAATTAGGGTTTGATTCGAAACTTTCAATCATACTTTGACCTTTTCCAACTTTAGGTAAAAATATAATGATTTTTCTTCTTTGGAAAGAAAATAAGCTAAACTCGTTGACTTGCGATTCAATGCATCAGTAACTATATTTGCTTGCCTGGATGATACCATATTAAGCAATTATAATCTTTAACAAGCTCTATCCACCATTTTTGTCTAAGATTAAGATCTTTTTATTCAAATATTTACTTCAAACTTTTATGATCTTTATAGATCTCACATGTTTCTCCATATAGATAATGCTTCCAAATTTTCAATGCAAAAACTACTACTGCCATTTCTAGATCATGAGTATAGTAGTTCTATTCATGTTTCTTCAATTGTCATGATGCCTAAGTAGTTACTTTTCCATTTTGAATTAATACACATCCAAGCCCAATGTATGAAGCATCATAATACACTGTGTAACCACCTAATCTAGATGGTAATGCCAACACCGAAGCTGTTGTCAGGCATTTCTTAAATTTTTGAAAAATTTCTTCATAGGTAGGAGTCCATTCAAATCATACTCTTTTTTGAGTAAGCTTAGTTAGTGGTGCAACAATCTCAGAAATTTCCTTGACAAACTTTCAATAATATCCAACTAAACCCAGAAAACTATGAATTTTAGTAACCATCTTGGATCTAGACCAATTTTCTACAGTTTCTATCTTTTGAGGATTAATGTGTACACCTTCTTATGGCACGATATGTCCAAGAAATCTGATACTAGTCATCTAGAATTTGCATTGAGAGAACTTCTCATAAAGTTCATGCTCTTGTAGCATTTGTAACATTATTCGTAGGTGTTGAGCATGCTCCTCTTCACTAATGTAGACTATGATATCATCAATAAATACAATCACAAATCTATCTAGAAATAGTTTAAACACTCAGTTCATTAGATCCATAAAAGCAACTGGGTCATTAGTTAGTTCAAATGACATTACAAGGAATTCATAATATCTATATAATGTATGAAAGGTAGTTTTAGGCACATCTTCTTCACAAGTCTTTAACTAATGATATCTTAACCTTAAGTCTATTTTTGAGAAATATTTTTCCCCTTGCAATTGATCAAACAAGTCATCAATAAGAGGAAAGGGATATTTATTTTTTATGGTCACTCTATTCAATTGGCAATAATTAATACATAATCTTAAGGAACCATCCTTCTTTTTAACAAACAATATGGATGTTCCCCATGGTGAAACACTTAGACGAATAAAACCTTTATGCAGCAACTCTTGTAATTGTGTTTTCAAGTCTTGCAATACCATTGGCATCATTGGATATGGAGGAATGGAAATAGGCTACGTGCTAGGTATCAGAATGATAGTAAATTTGATTTCCTGATCTAGGGGTAATCTAGGTAACTCATTAGGAAATATATCAAGATACTCTTGTATTACCAGGACTTCATTTGAGTTCAAAGCTACCACATCGAAATCTCATACCATAGCTATATAAGTTATGTATCTTATATTCAAAAGTTTCCAAGCTTAGACATTCAAGATTAATGCAAATATCTTAGCTATCCATTCTCCTTGAAAAATTATAAGAGTGGATTCATCTGCATGGAATGTAACTTTCTTTTTGAAGCAATTCATACACGCATGGTACTAAGAAGGCTAATCCATACCTAGGATTACATCATAATCTACCATATCTAACATAACTAGGTTAGTAGATACCTGCTTGTCTCTTATGATCATGGCACACTACTTAAATATTTGATTGGCTAGTAAAGTCTTGCCAATAGGAGTCATTATTACTAATGATATTTCCATTAATTTACCAGCTTCATTAAACAAACCAATAAACTTCTTTGTAATAAAAGAATGAGTAGTGCCAGGATCAAATAATACTCGAGCTTGTAAATTATGCACTATCAAAATACCTAAGACTATAGTGTTAGATGCTTGAGCTTCTTGTCTGGTGAGATTGTAAACTCATTCTGTGGCTTCATTATGATTCCCTTCATAATTACCTTGCCCCTCACTTTTGCTAGATACTACTGGCAGTCTCACTGAAGCTATAGATGGTGTTGTTAATTGATTCATGGGTCTAAATTGGTAATTTACACTATATTTTAAGGCATTGTCTCGCCTTGTATCTGGGCTGGCCACATTGGAAACATCCCATCAAATCCTTTCTTTGTGGACCATAATGGTTTGTATTGTAAATTCTACATCATGACATGTTAGCATTTGAGTTTTCTTGATTAAGAGGTATACCTCTTCCATGGAATGAAACAGAAATAGTCAAAACAAATTAACTTCCTATATTTCTTCATGCAAGTGTATTCTATGAACATGATGATCCAAAGAAGTTTAATTTCCAACTACTAGGAGGTTTCCCATAAGCTTGAGTTGATTTTTCACTTAATACCACATTAGTTCCCTCAATTCAAACTCTTTTCTTGCCCTTGGAGGACATTTCCCTTTTACAATGCTCTTTTGATCTCAATTCTACCCACAAGGCCTAGTTTATAGCTTGTTGATATGTCATATCTAGATCAACTTTGACATGATCAAAATAGTAATTGTGAAGCTCTTGCACAAATCATTCTACCTTCATGGCTTAGTTTGGAATTAGATAAGCAGCATATCGAGAAAGTCATGTGAATTGAGTATCATATTCAGTTACTGACAAGTTTTCTTGTCTCAAGTTTTTAAATTTCTAGGCATTCACCTACAAAGCACTAGGAGGAAGAAATCAATTAATGAAAATCTCTTAGAACATTGTCCAAGTTAAAGGTCTTGAAAGCAATCCACCTTTCAATAGCTCTAACATACCAATAATGTGTAAAATCATATAATTGATATCCTATTGATTCTATCAATAATAGTTCAGGACAAGGTAACATTCTACTATATCTTTCAATCTGATCCAAAAACTGATATGGGTCTATAGAAAAATCAATTCCCGTAGATTAGGGTGGCTTTAATTTTAAGAACTCATAAACAATTTGCAATTGATCTTCTTGCTCATTTCTAGTAGGATAAATTTAGTCTCTTTCATTTTGCTTATTTCTATTAGGCCTTCTATTTTGATCTCAATTTTAGTTAAGTTAATGTATGCACTAGACGATCCATTGCTTGCTAAACTAAGTTCTCTGCTTACTTGGGAACTTTTGGATTCTCATTGATTTCTCAGTGGGGACTATTTTGTCTAATAGATAATTTTCTTGACTAGACTCAGGTTTTGGACCTTCTTGCCTTCTAATTCTCACCATAATCTACTTTATAAAGTTAATCAGATACTCAAGACACATAATAGTTCTATTTTCGTTCCATTGATACAAACATATATTTCACTAAGTCAATGGAAATGGTATCAACGATATGTGCTCCTGGGTGCACAAGTGCTAATGGCACTATTCTTGTTAAGACTTGATGAAACCACCATCAAAAGACAACTCTAAATAATCTACATGCAGGTATGCTCTAATACTAACTTTTTCATAACTTGAAACCTTTGGCCATAAGTGTGAATATTAATATATGCATTGACAATCACCAGCCTTTAATTTGATTTCATCATATCAATATAACCATGGTTCACTCATTTTCAATATTATGCAATTGTCTCAAATTAAGTGATTAAGAGAGAAAAAGGAACACATATGATCATGAGCTACTAATATATATATATACATATACACACATACACATACACAAACTGAATCTACATAATATATAGAGATATTGCCCATTAAGGCATATGCCCTTTTTCAACAGTGTTTTAAATGTTTCTGCATTTTCCAAAATTTCTATACATCTTCCCTAGCTAGCCTAATAAAACATTCATCTACAACACTCTAGTTTTCTTTTTATGGACAAAGCAAAATAAAGTTAGTTTAACCAATAAATAAATGAATCCAAATGTATAGGTTAAACTAACTCTATCCCTAAGGTCTTGATAGCCTTCCTATATACATTTTTAAAAGATGATAAAAAAAAATTTAAATGGTGGATTCTCTAAGGATTAAACCATCTACATCCATCATTAGTAACACATTTGGGGTTGTAGAGGGATGATCTCTACCTTGTGTAACACTTCACATCTTGCCAGGTTTAAGATTATGATATAATGTATCTTAATTTCATATGCTCCTAATGGACTATCGACTGTAGTGGTGAAAGTGTTAGCTATGATTTCCATCTTACTTGTCTATAGAGGGATTGGCTACTAAATCTTGAGTATTTGAAAAATAATTTGTAGAACAATGAGTCTATTGCTCAGTGAGATAAATACATGCCAATCATATGAATTCATCACACAACAAGAACCCTACATACATACACATGTATACATACCATCAACAAATAGTTTGTATTGGTGTCATTTCCATAAGGAATTATAAAGTATTCAAAGACTTACTATTAAGGTATTTTACATTATGCATTTCTCAATGCATTTGGCCATTCCAGACCAAATTCTGACTCTTGTAGCCATATGTCCACATTTCAAATTCATCATGTATTTGAGTTCCATGATATCATATTTCAACATTTCATTTATCAACAATATAAACCATATAATACATAATGATAATTCAATTAAAACCCTCCTTGTTACTCCAATCTTGCCTTATCCCATACAAACCTAGCCTTTTTCCTCCAGCATACCCTTTCACCATATTGGAATGCACAAATTCAGGATCTGGTTCACAATTTCCCACCATAATCCATCATTCTCATATCAAGCCTTAAAGGCTACCTAATATTTAATCATTCTATTCTTATAATAAATATCTCATCACTTTCATATCAATATATTTCATCATCATTGATGGCATTGTGTATCATTTTATGTCTCACATACATAATCAAGATTTGCATCATATACTCATTCATTGTAGTGATTATAATTTCAACAATCATAACATCACAATATCACATTTCCACAATCATAGACATTCATTACCATTGCAATGCTTTCTTAACTCATATTTGCATTCTCTTCTAAACTCATTATTTAGGAATGATTGTATACACATCCATTGTATTCACTAAAGTTAGTTTATAAACCACTCTCTTAGAATATTACATTTTTCATATATGTTTAATTGGATTTTCTATGGTTTTGAATCAAAGACGTAGAATGTAGTTTCAAGTAAGGGAAAATGGAACTAAATAAATTGAATTTTTTTTGTTGAAAGTGCGATCAGAATTATGAGTATAATGGCTAAAAAAATTGACCATGATCACGATTAGACTTAAGAATTTATTTATGAAAGGCTCGATTTGACTCGAAGAAAATATAGTTAAAAAAATGAATCTGCTCATCAAATTTTGAAATCTTCCAGCAAGTTTCACTTCAAATGCAATCAAAATCACTATCAGAATTGTAAAATAGAGTAGGGTTGGTTAACTCAACTGGTAAAATTTTAGTTTAAAATTTGATTCGAATTGGTTAAGAAAAATTACTGGGTTTCTATGAGCATGGTCACGAGTTTAGTTTAAAATGGTATGATTTAACTCGCATGAGCAAATTTTGCATATTAATAGCAAAAAAATAGGGGAACTCATTTCTAGTATAAAGACATGCTATAGAATCTTATTATCCTATGTTTTTGAAGCATAAACAAACATAAACTTAATTGTTTCAACATCATACTCATTGTCATCTCAACAATCCACTTAATCATCAAGTTTCATCATATCATAAAAAAAAAACCAATTTTTACTAGTTTGCACCACAAATCAACAAATCTCAAGTAATAATCATGTCACAATTCATAAGAATAGTAAGTATTACTTACCTTAATAGCTTGAACACAAGAAACTATGACTATTTCATCAAAATCTTCTATGCTCTTCAAAATGAAAAATAAGAACATATTAGCTTCTAATCCTTTTTTCATAGATTTCTCTCGTTAACTAATTGTATATAATTAAATTATGATTCTATATCATGAATAAAGCTATATCTAACAAATTTAAGCTTCAAAACGTCAGAAAAATTGATTTGATTCATGGATTGAACAATATCATAAATAGTGACAAAAAATTACAAAAATTCATAACTTGAGTTATACTTAACGAATCAATATAATTTTGATGTCAAAATGAAGAGGAAAAATAGATTATTCAACAGTAAAAATTTGAGAAAATAACAAGAAAAGTTAGAGAGCTTACTTGTAGAGAGAGAAAGTGAAAACTTGGAGAAGAAGATGAGAGTTTTGAATGGGTGGTATGTGTGTGTGGGAAGACTTAAAGCAGAAAGTGAGCTAGCTAGGAGAAGGATGGTTTGGGAAAAAAAATAAGTTAACTTCTCACCATTTACAAGTTGACCACTTTCATATTTGCTCATTTCATTTAATTAATTTGAACTCAAATTTAACATACTTATCAATTTCAAAAAAGTACGAAATTTTAATACAAATTGTTAAATTAAATACCTTCATAATGACTATAATTTTGTGCTCATTCGATATCTACAACAATTGTTTCAAATTTTTGAAGTTTTTCGAAAATAGAATTTCAAAATTATAATTTTTATTCTTTGAATATTCTTAATTAACATCTTTTAAGGGCTTCATAAAATCCATAGAATCAATTTCTACTATTTTTAGTTTTTCCATCACTCGAAATTTATAGTTTTGAAATTTTCAAAAAAATTTTGAATTCATCTTTTCAAATTTTTTGAAAACCTATTTTATTGACAAATAGGTTTTTGAAAAATTCAAAATGTTATATGAAGCGTTGCTTGATGAGGAGGCTAGTGAAGTTTTAACATTATCACCAGTCCTTTTCATCCTTTGTGGGACTTTAGTGTGACTGATGATTGTAGGTATCTATTGTGATACATCTTTTTATGAATGTATCATTGCAAGCTTTCAGCTCATTTGAATCTCGATTGTTGATTTTGCTTTTTGATCTTGGGGGAATTGGGCCGTTGGTTCTGGGGTATAAATGGGCTATTGTGCTGTCTTTTCCACCAGAGAACCTAATTGTCCATGCCTCCACCTCTTTATAAACCTACCAGTATACTCTAATTCCCAAGTTACATATGCCCACTAACTTGGCTATCGGAACGCATCCAGCAGTCTCCCCCATTGTTGCCCAATTTACGTACGTAATTTGCAGGCAACTTCCACCCACATTCAAGGTGAAACGTTCTTATTTTTTAAAGGTAAATATTCACAGAAAGAAAAACGAATGTGACTTCCTCTAAAGGAAAAGAATATAAGAATTTTACAAAAAAAAATAAAAAAAATTAATATTTATATTTTTTTATCCGAAAGTAACAGTAACAGTGTTCAGTGACAGATACAAGGGGCAGGGGTGGCACTAGCTCCATAATGCTGACCGATGTTATGTATCTTGTATAAATTTTAAGTTAAATATTATATTGTTCTCTCTTTGGCCCAAAAATATATTTTAATTTATTTTTTTAACTTTAGTGATTATAGAGTTTTTTGAGATAATTTTTTCTTCAATGTTATAACATTTGTAGGTTATTATACTACTCATACATAGATTAATATATATATATATATATTTATACTGTTTAATAGTTTTTATATCTGTTATATATTTTTTATATATTATTACAACTAAAAAAAACTTAAAATAATGGTAGCTACGTAATAAATATAACAGCGATTTGAACCGTTACTGAATATAATATTGGTGATTATGAAAACCACCAAAAAATAAGATGTCGGGTTAATATTAATAACGGTTTTATATAATTATTGGAATCATATATACAAATCATCTAGCAGCGGTTAATTTATTAACAATTAACAGTCTCTATTTTTCTTAAAAAGAATTTTGAAATTAAAATAGCAGGATTGTGTAACCATAGCTATCATTTTTCAAAAATTATCAATTTAAATTGATTAGGATTTTATAACCGCTACTATCATTTTTAACAAATTTTCAATTTAAATTGGTGGGGGTTTTATAATCACCGCTATCATTTTTAAAAACTTTTTAATTTAAATTGGTAGGGGTTACGTAGTCAATGCTATGATTTTTTTTAATAATTTTTCAGTTTAAATTGGTGGGATTATCTAACAGTGGCTAATTTTTTTTTTTAAATTTTTAGATCATTCTATTTTTGGCCATTCTATTTTATACTTGAAAAAAAAATGTAAACTAATGGACCAATGGCCATTCTATTTTATATTGGTAAAATAAAATGTAAATCAATTGGTCAAAAGTCTAATCCATCACAAATTAGGTAAAATAGTTAAAAAATCAAAAGTCATAAACATTATCTTTTATATTTTATTCCAAACATCAAAAAAAGATAATCAAAACTAAAAAGATTGGATATGGTCAATGATATTAATCTCTCATGAAGATCTTCTTATATTTATGGTGAAAATTGGTCCTTAACATTAATTTTAGCATAACATTGTCCTAACAAAAAAGAAATCAAGACACATATTAAGATGTTAAATGTTGATTTTTATTGGTCCACAAACTCTTAATAATAGAATATGAACACCAAAAAGTCATATGCTGTTGAAACTGATCCAAAAGTTTTTACAATTTTGAGCAAAGACCATTGAATACAAAAATTTACATAAAAAGTAAAAACACAAATCAGATTATGCAATAGTGAATTAGACGTCTTCTGTTATTTTAAGGTTCTTAAACTATGATTCTTTTTTTTTTCTTTTAGTTTCATTAACAAAATTAAATATATATAATAAACATGGAGACGTGTATGTGTTGTATAGTTAACATAGCTAAGAAGCAAAGCAAGCGGTACAATCTGAGTATACTACCTACCATAACTACCGATTGTTACACTTTGAAACCGCAAAATGATTCGAGAACGTCATAAAATCTTAACCATTATATATATATATATATATATATATATATACACACACACACACACACACCTAGAGATGGAATAATTTTTTTTTAAAGAAATCGATTTAAAATTATTATACAAAAATATGAAAATATCAGAAATTATAAATTAATAATATTAAGATCTTAAATTATAATTGTAATTACGTTAAGAATTAAAATTGTAGTTGCAGATTGTATGTGACAATTGATATAATTGCTATAAAAGAACAGGTTAAAAAAGCTGGCATTCTGAAAGACTAATTCTGATATAAGAATAAGATGATCCAGTTTGGAAAATGTTTAATGATGGCAAGTGTGGGTTAGAAAAAGTTGGAGAGAGGATAAGAAACGTGATGGTAGGGATTGTTTTCAAATATTTTTAGGGTCTCTTTTACTATCAAAATAATTATTCAGATCAAAATTAAATAGTCAACCTACAGTATATTTTGTTTTCCTCAAAACTCTACCTAACATTTTCACAACCAAAATTTTTAGTTTCACAGAAAAAAAAATATATGAAATAATCATATCATGAAATTTAGATTTTCAAAGAACTCAGGCATAATAGTAGTCTGAATATAAGTAAGAACAACTAAACATGGAAGAATTATAATAGAAGAATAAGCAATTTGGGTAAATCAGTAACATTTATCAAAGCCCAAGGAAAAATACTACTGAAGACCTCTTGTCATTGTCTTCCTAAATCGCACTAAATTAGTTGTGTCCTCTTATTTTATTTTGTCTTCCTTAGATATTTTTTTTACTGAAAAATAGAAGTGTCATTATTGATGCTAATAGATCCACAATGATTTTTAATTTTGATTCTAGATAGCTGATTTCGTCTTGATTAATCCTAGACTACCAATAATCCAAAATGAAAATTGTATTTATTCATTAGCAAGTGGTTGAGTCGAAAAATTAGGTGGAATGCAACCTCCCATCTCCTTGATGTAATTCATAATCGCACACATTTATGCCTATGTTTTAGCCAACTCCTCCTCAATATGATAGAGCTTATCCTTCGTATGTTGAAGCTTATTTTCATTTTTGTCTAACTTTGATTTAAGCCTCTCGAATTCTTCTTGATTCATAGGATGGGTGCCAGATAAACTTCTGGAGTGGATGCTACCAAATCTTTGAAAGCTGCTCCTAAACATGCTCGTGGGACAAACACCTATACTTAGATGCTCCTGTCCAAACACCCATCCAAAAGCATTATCTAGATATATTATTGAAGGTTATGTCTAGTCTACTTGTCTCAAGGCTTTCTGCAATTTTTCCTAAGTAAACAACAACACATATTATGATGTCAACTAATCAATGTTTTGAAAGTAATAAAAGTTTTGATCGAATCCTCACCCTTATGCTCCTTGCTTTATCATTCACACACGAGCCATCACTCTTCCTATCTAGGACATTCTATAGCTCTACTTGTCCAACTGGACCTTGTTTTCTTTTTCCTATCATTTAAAAAAAAAAAAAGGTCTAACTTATGCAAATCTTAATTTTATTCAACTAAATAAGATGGTTACACTACCATCTCGCCTTTTTTCTATACAAATGTTTTAGACACTGCAGTATTCTGTTCCTTACATTTTGTTTGCACATTTCCTACATAGAAAAACTTGATTGCTATTTAGCCACTGGTATATGCATAGTTTAATTCAATAAAAGTGATTAGTTACCTTATGCTTTTGTCTATCACGGATTAGGATCAAGCCTTTCCACTACTCTTTGGTGACACCTTTTGGACAATTTTGTTCAATATTTTGCTCCATCATCAAATTGGGATCATAATGGTTATTGTACAAAACCCCTTTATAATCCCTCCACTACTTTCCAATGACTTGATTGGTAAGCCACTTGCCCATTTCATCATTTTCAAACTGAAAATATGACTATGACAAAAAGAAAATTCATTAGTTATAGAATAAAACATAAATTGTAAATGACAAAGCAAGCCTATTACATACCATCACCAATCTATTGAACACATCGTTTTGACCAATTTAGGTATGTCTAACCAGGCCTTGTAATCAATGGCATACTTCATCCTAGCCAAATGACCAATTGCTTCAGAAAAGAGTCCTCCTTCATCTTCTATGGGCTAACCATGATTTGTTTATCCCAACTATAACCTTTTCTCTATCCAAGCTCCAAACTTGATCAACCCTTAGCTTCTTCACCTTAACCACATCGTCCTTATCTATTGAAAGAAGTACAAAATGTTAGTGTAATATTAACTCAAAACATAGGAGAAAATGATGTTTTGTAATTACCTATCACGTTGCACTGCCATCCGCTTTTGGGCTTACTCTTCCTAGTATTAGGAACATCATCCATCTCACTATTAACATAAGCTCTATCCAACTCATCATGAAGCTGAACCTCATAAGCATCAGGTTACATGTCCTAAGTGGGTAAGGTGAGTTGTATGGGCTGTGAATGTATGGGTGGTGTGGACTGTGCAGCTTGGGTTAGTTGTCTAGGCTAAGTGAGTTGTATAGGTTATGAATGTATGGGCTGTATCGGTCAGGTCAATTGTCTAGGCTGGGTGAGATGTATGGGTTGTGAGTGTGTAGGTGGCATGGACTACGTAGGTTGGGTGGTCTATCTAGGTTGTGTATAAGTTGTATAGGCTATGTGGACTACTTAGATCGTGTGGGTTATCTAGGCTGGATAGGATGTATAGGCTGTGAATGTGTAGACTATGTAGGGGGTGGTCCATCTACAATGCAATTGTACAATAATCTTTAACTAAACATATTTCCATAGAGACAAATTGTTAAACTAAGTATTTTCACTTTGAAACAAACACAAAAATCAAATGTAGAAGATTTTTTATCTAAGCAAATTTTCACAAAAAATAAAATATTCAAAAAGATAGTTATTCTAATACATTCTCATCTTCTTTGACATTGGATACTAGATTAAGGCCACCCAAATGATCATCTTTCTCTTCCCTTGCCAATTGAATATTCTCATTATTGTTCTCAAAAAAATTGTTTAACTCTTGCTTAATAAATGATTTAGGCTCACACATCTCATCATCTGTAATTTTACCCATATTATACAAGTCACTTGCTTTGAGATGAACAATAACACTCCAATCTATATATATTTGATCTTCTACAAAATAAACCATTTGAGCTTGTGATATATAGATGAAAGGCTCGTGGTTTTCCCATTTACTAGTGTGAATCAATTTATCAATTTCCCATAATATAGAAAAATAACATCTTGCCCATTGACATCTTGATGGCCAGAAACATAATTAGTTATAGAAGTCATGAAAACTCCAAAATTTTGGATTTTCCATCCATTTTCTTAATCTATTATCCAAAACTTGTATTCGTTAACATTGAACACTAAAAACCTTTTAGCATTTGAAAAAGGTCCATGGGCCAATTGCTTCAAATTGTTCAACACGGTGCCAGCCATGTTATTTATGAAAACTAATGAGTAAAAAATTATCTTCTAAAACTATGCCTAAAGAAATAAATTCTATATTAAATATCTTTTATAACTCACTCATCTAGAGGATCAATCAGTAAAGTTTTTGTTGACTATCTTCTACAGCTCAGTAGAGGAACATATTTGGCTATTTATTTTTCTCTTAACATATAGTTTAAATTCCTTACAAACAACGACCAAAATAAAGAAAAAAAACACACAGTGATTAAGTAACCTTAGAAGAGATGGTGAGAAATGTGGATACTTATATGGATACTTACTCCATAAATGAATCAACCTCTTTGCAATTGAACAAAATATATCAATGTGCCTGTATCATCTTCATGTTTGTTAGCATGAAACTAGAACTGCTACCCACTAGTCTACCTATATTAGGAAAGATAGTAGACATTTCTTTACATTTAATATCATTTAGTTCATCGTTCATGTGTCTTAGTTGATTAAACCTTATCTCAGTTCTCTCCAAATATCTTGAACAAAATGTGAGACACTTTTCAGATATGTACCTTTTAGCAATGGAACCTTTTGTTTGAGCCTTATTGCAAACATAAGACTTTATGTGTCCTAATTACCTATATAAAGAAGGATGTTGTTAAGAAAAAAAATAAGGGAATTACAAGTTATAATCAAATGGATGAAATTAACTATCACCTCTCAATAGGGTGCATCCATCGATCTTGTACTGGGCCTCCCAAGCGTAGTTCATCAGCTAGATGAACACATAAATGAATCATAACAGTGACCAAGTATAAGAACAAATTGATGTTGGAAACTCTTATGGTCAACGAGGTTGAAAGTTTTATTACATATTTGCCTGAAATATAAGCTTAGCTTAACCAATACTGTAGTTCTCTAGCAATATATTACATATTGCAAGGGGTAGCTCTTTAAGTATATGACAATCATGGCTTTTCAACCTAAATAACTTGCATTGTTTTAAGTCAATACACCTAGAAATGTTGCTTAGATACCTATCAGGCATCTTTTTCTTCAATGCTTTAAAGAATGCATCCTTCATTGTATTTATCATTACAAATAGATATGGTTGGTATTTTTATTTATCATTAGGCCATAAGTCACTTCTTATACCCATTGCCTAAAGGTCTTTTCAACCAGTGAGATAGTCTTTTGTCCTCCTCATCTCATTCAATAATGTATAAATGAGATTATCACACACATTTTTTTTTTTATGTACATGACATCAAGATTGTAACGTAACATGGTAGTCTCTTAGTATAGAAGTTAGAAGAATATAGACTTCTTCTTCCAATGTTGTGAGTCGGCTTCATTGTTATTTCCACAAGCTCACTTTGCTTTAGCATCACCTTGTATTGGTTTCTCAAAATGTAACACTAATGCTCTTTACTTGTTTGAAGATTTTTGTTCTTAACTATGCTTTTAAAGAGTTTCTAAACTCTTGACTCCTATCAACTTGAAGTTGCATCAACTAAAATTTATGATTCACTCTAAGAAAATGGTGATGTCCTTAAAAACACCATTTTCTATGAGGCAAACGTAATATAGCTGCATTAAAGTTACAAGTTAGACAAGCTAATCTAGTATGTGTATTCGTCCTTGCTAGATAAGGTACCAAGCCCTAGGAAATCACTAATTGTCTACATTAGTGTTGCCTACATTTTGAGAATTGCACATATTGAGACATCATATGTGTCCACACTCCTATCCACAATTCCTCCAACTCTTTAATAAGAGGTTGCAAATAGACGTCTATGTTATTCCCAGACATTCGTTTATCTATAATGATCATTGAGAAAATGAAAGAAGTTGGCTTCATACACATCAATGCCGACAAATTGTAAGGTATCAAAATTACTAGTCAAATGCTATAATTTGTGCTTATGGGTCCAAAAGGATTGAAGTCATCACTAGCTAGACCTAGGCAAATACTTCGAGGATTTGAAGCAAATTCTGGGTGAGTTGTGTCAAACTTCTTCCAAGCTTCAAAATCTTTTAGATGCCTCATCAAGCCATCATTACAATTCACAGTTGCATGCCACCTTACATGCTTAACTGTCTTATTAGACACAAAAAACCTTTGTAACTTTTGTTTAAGTGGAAAATAGCATAAAACTTTTGTAGGTTATTTTTTTTCTTGCCTATGACTCTTTCCTTCCATCTAGATATATGACATCTCTTAAATGTTTCCCTTTTCTTATCATCTCCCCAATACAAATGTTATCATTTAGACAAGCATGTATTTTAGTGTAGTTGAGCCTAAGTTTGGTGATGGTTTCCTTAGCCTCATACAAAGAAATTAGGATCTTTGCATCCTTGAAGGTATCCTTCAACAACTTCAAGATCATTATCATTGCTTTATCAATCATGTAACACAATCACTTGATGTGGTACAACTTTATTAGAAAAGATAATTTGGAGTACTTTGTGCACACTTCATAAAGCTTTTGATTTCTATCCTTAAGTAACTTGTAAACTTAACAAAAGCTTCATCCATCCGTTCACCCATCACCTTATCATTATTGCTTGCATCTTTATGAGATGAGCTGGGTTCATTGTCGCCATATAGATTACTGAACCCAAATGCATCATTGATAATGCCTTTTATAGGATTTTGGAGACCTATATTTTAGGGAGTTTGTATGATATGTGTCATACTAAAGGATGCTTCAAGTCTACTAAAAGGGTGTTGACATTGGAATTTGGTTCACACGGAGATCCCAAACTCTAGCCAATGGAGATGAATTCTTGGACATAAAGCCACCTTCTGAAGCATGAGTGTAAAAGGAGAGGAAGAAGGATGAAACAAGATAGTGTTTTAATGTGGTTCAGCTAAATTCAGGCGGTACCAGACCCTATATCCATGGTGGAGTTTTATTATGTTAGAGAGTGTTTACAAAGTGTCTGCTTACTATTCCTTTTCTGTCGTCCCCCTCTTCTAACAATGGGTTCCTATTTATAGAGGAAGGAGGGGTTACATGTAATAATTACAAGCTACAATTCCATTACATTAAGAAATAAATGTAAAAGATAGAGGAAATTCTATAATCCAGCTGTTGCAGGCTACTTTCTATAGGGTGGGCCACTCTTATCAGCTGCAAGCTAGCATAAGTCTATCTAACACTAGGCCTTATCGAGGTCTTGACTAGACAAAGTGTTTGCCTCCTCGAATAGGGATTCTCAGCTTAGGGGGTCACTATTGAAACTTGCTCAGCGAGCTCAAGACTACTGCGAGCTCGAACAGTATGGTCACCCGATAAGGCAAGCTTCTTGTGTTCTCGCTATATCACCTTTTAGTGATGTGCGAGGTGATGTCCGCTGGATGTCATTAGCAAGATGAACAATCTTGGCATTTGCTGGGCCCTTGTTGGCTTATTTTTTGAAGCCAATTTTACCCATAACATAAGCCCCCCTAACTCTCAGTTTGCTTCGCGAATTGGGAGTTGTGATGTTCTGAGGCTTTGTCTGTATTCTTGGTCAAAGTCTTTGCCTGATTGAATTGTCACTTCAGTTTTCTTTTTTATCTTTTCATTCTACTTCAGACAATGCTTTTTCTTGTTTGCAAATTCTAGCCATTGGTGTGGCACTTTTGCTTGCTTTAGGCTGTTTGATTAAGATTAGCCAAATATCTTCTAGATTTTTCAGTGGGTTGGGCTGGTCTTTTTATACCCTGAGGGTCTTTTTCCCTCTTTATAGAAGAGTTTAATGGAGGAGTTTGTTGAGCCCCCTGTGCTATTGATAACTTAGCTTCTAGTGGAGCTTTTTGAGGTATAGATGGTCTGTTACAGAATGCTTGGAGGCACGGATGGCCTGTTGTACGTAACCTCCCCGTAGGGTTCATCTTGTAGGCTCCTAGAAAGTTTTGTGGAAATCTTGGATTATCTCCCTCAGGTCCTTCCATAGAATCTAGCCCCATAGGTTAGGCTCTTGGTACTTTTTTGAATTGCACGGGGTCTGGTCCAAGAGGAACCGTCAGCTAGGGATGGGAAGACTGTAGGAGTGGAGTTGCTGGTCTTCCTACTAGTGGGAGTTCGTCTCCCAATAGCTGGCTCTCTGCTTTCTTTTCAAAATGATAGTATTAGGCCTTTTGCCTTTTGGCTTTGTAATTTGAATCTCCCCATGTAATTTTACCTCGTTGGATGAGGCCTTTCTAATGTGTGAGCTTTCCTGCTTAGCTCTTGAATATAGTAAGGGATGCTCCGTGCATCATTATATGTAAATCTTAATTGATTAATGAAACATCTTTCTGACCAATCAGCCATGTCTTCAATTCTTTGATTTTTCATGATTCGATCGCCTTTGGCAAGTAAAAACTTAGTCGTATGAGAGCTGTGCCTAAAGGGAGATTGCATTCAAGCTACGATCTTCTAACCACATGCTAGCTGTGGATATTTAGTTGCATGAGAGCTGCAATGAATTTATTCCATAATCCTCGTGTCATGATGGGCTCGTTAGCTCATTATTGGGTTTGAGTGTGTTTTGACATAGGCTCTTAGGCCATCTCACCCTCGAATTTGTTTTTGTTCTCTTGAGTTATGCTCTTAGGCTGTCTCACCCTCGGATGAGTTTTCATTGCAAGGTAGGCTCTTAGGCCATCTCACCCTTGGATGAGTTTTTGTTGCGAGCTAGGCTCTTAAGCTGTCTCACTCTTGATTTTATTTTTGTTGTCATGAGGTAGGCTCTCAGGCTGTCTCACCTTCAGTTTTGTTTTCATTATCATGAGGTAGGCTCTTAGGCCGTCTCACCCTTGGACGAGTTTTCATTTTCGAGAGGCAGGCTCTTAGGCCGTCTCACCCTCGGATGAGTTATTGTGAGTTCATTGCTAGTTGGGTAGCGTTTCTGAGTTTTGGTCAATCAGCTATGAATTCGATAGGCTCAATCATAAAGCAGTTCCTTTCAAATAGCGTTCTACTAGACAATTCATATAGAGGTTTCAAAATCATAGTTAAGCTCATGAAAATGTTACAGGATTAGAATATGGTTCTGATGGAAGGCCTTGGCTCTCGGCTAGCGACTCACTGGGCTTGCTAAGCTTGCTATTCTGGTGGCCTTACCACATATTCTTGTAATCGCCCCTTCTAATGAGGTCTTCTATGGCATCTTTTAGTGCCTAACATTCTAAGGTGGTATGTCAGACCTCGTTGTGATAAGCGCAGAATCTACTTACATCTCTGGACTTGTTGGAGGCTCTCATTAGCTTGGGCCTCCCAAAGTCTTCATTATGCCTTTTTGCAGCAAAGATCCTATCTTGTGTGTCTGATAGGATGGCGTAGCTTTCGTAGTGACCTCCAAATCACTGAGGTCTTGCCTTTTCCATGAGCTAAGAATTGGGGTCGTGACTACGACTCTCACCACCCCTGTTTTGGCTTATGGTGGGACCATTGTTGTTCGCTTTTTGCTTAAGCTCTTTGGCCCCAAAAGTTTCTTCCTATATTATTTACTTAGCAGCTTGCTCATAAAATTCGATGAGGTCTCGAGCTGGGGATTTGTAGAGGCTTTTGTATAACTTTCCATCTTTGCGAAGTCCTACTAAAATTGCTGTTAAGCTGCTTTCCTCCGATGGGTTTTCCATGAAGTTGGCTTCATGCCTAAACCTAGCTATATAATCTTTTACTGATTCACTCTTGCACTGAAAGATTATTGCGAGGTGGCAAGGAGGCACGAGATGCATTTTCAGTGCCCGATATTAATCAATGAATTTTCTTTAGCATTCTTCCTAGTTGTTGATATTACGAGACGAGAGGTTTCTAAACCATGCCTGAGGTATTCTTCCTAATGTGGCTGGGAAGACATGACATTTCACTAGAGGGTCAGTTGTTTGAAGGTCCATTTAGATATTAAACGCAACCAAATGGTCGCTCGCGTCGCTATTCCTGTCATACAGTGGGATCGCAGGTACTTTGAGTTTCTGTAGGAGGGGTTGTATTTCAATCTCCACAGAAAATGGTGAACTTTCCTTGTACTGAGGTTAGTTACTTTGAGGTCATGGGTGCTCTTCTAATTGCTTTATCCTTTGGAGGACTTCCTCCATTATTTGGTCCTGTGTTTTGGGTTGAGGGGCGAAGCTCTCTGCTCATTATGTGCCCTCCAGTCGCTGACTAATGCGATCTTCATGAGTTTCTTTCCAGGCTTCTTTACGGAACTACTGGAGTTACGCCATGATTTCTTCTTGTCTTTGTGCACCTTGGGCTTATGCTTGTGCCAGTGTGCTAGTGCTTTCATGGTTTCAGCCAACTCTTTTACCGTACCTTCAAGTGCTTGCTGAGGTTGAGGAGACACTTGTGCCTCTCCTATTCTGGGGGAGTCATTTTGCTGGTAATGAGCTTCAGCAGTAGGAATGTTTGCTAGCTATGTGGCTGGAATGTTTGAACTCCTTGTGGTCCTTCTTCTTGCCATTGTAAAGCTACAAGGAGAACTTCAGAAAGTAGATGGGTCCCCACAAACAGCACCAAAATGTTGACATTAGAATTTGGTTCACACGGAGAGTCCAAACTCTAACCAACAGAGATGAATTCTTGGACCCAAAGCCACCTTTTAAAGCGTGAGTGTAAAGGGAGAGGAAGAAGGATGGAACAAGATAGTGTTTTAACGTGGTTCGGCTAAATCCGAGCAGTACCGAACCCTACATCCACGCGGAGTTTTATTACGTTGGAGAGTGTTTACAAAGTGTCTGCTTACTATTCTTTTTTCGGCCTCCCCCTTTTCTAACAATGGGTTCCTATTTATAGAGGAAGGAGGTGTTACATGTAATAATTACAAGCTATAGTTCTATTACATCAAGAAATAAATGTAAAAGATAGAGGAAATCTTGCAATCCGGCTATTGTAAGCTGCTTTTTGGGGGTGGGCCCCTCTTGTCAGCTGCAAGCTAGCATAAGTCTGTCTAACACTAGCCCTTACCGAGGTCTTGACTGGATGAAGTGTTTGCCTCCTCGAACAAGGATTCTCAGTGCGGGGGGTCACTATCGAAACTCAGTCAGTGAGCTCGGGACGTTGCGAGCTTGAACAGTATGGTCGCTCGGTGAGGCGAGCTTCTTGTGTTCTCGCTACATCACCTTTTAGCGATATGCGAGGTGATTTCCGTTGGACATCTTCAGCGAGCTGAACAATCTTGGCGTTTGCTGTGCCCTTGTTGGCTTGTTCCTCAAAGCCAATTTTTACACATAACTGGGGGTTTGAAGTTCGTTGCATTCCCCATGTCATACACATTTTGTGTAATCAGTTGGAAATTGCTTTCGAGTCAAATGGTTATAGGCTTCAACTCTAGTCAACCACTTTCTGAATCTACAACTAGGACAAGAAAATATTATTCTCCCCTTAATAGATTGCCGCTTAGATAAAAAAATCAAGAAATTTATTTAATCCTTTCTTATACTCATCTATTTTCTTTGACCAATTAATCCATGATTTATCCATATCTAATGGACTAGAATGCACGAAAGTTACTATAAGAGATAGTCTAAAACAAACAAAAAAATCAAACAAAAATTATTTGTTAAGTAATCAAAATGAGTAATTAATAATATACAACAAAATGGGTTTTAAGTAATATAAACATTCAAATATAAATATAAATAATTAAAACTATTAAATAATTTCCAATTAATTTTTAAGTAATTTAAATAATTAATAAATAATTATTAAAGAATTAGTAAATTGCTATTTAATATTCTTAATAATTATTAAATAATTAAAATAAAAATTAAACAATTCATAAATATTTATCAAGTAATTAAAATGATATATGCACTTGTTTAGTTTATAGAGTTGACTGTATTTGAATAGAGAATGACGGGGAACAAAATCGAAAAAGGCACGATTATGCGTTAGCAATTTTCTTGTTTAGAAATTTTGATCAAGAAGACAGAGATAATAAGCTCACAATATATGATCCAATGGTCACAAACAACAAGGAATGGTCTTAAAGGGTAGATTTGAGCTAATTGGCAATTTTGTCATCACCTCCACGTGTTGTTCACTAATTGAACATAGGACATGCATCTGCACCCAAGAGAGAAATCATAAACTCGGACCTTGCCTTTTTTACATCATTAGTTCAGTGGCCTAACACACAATAAATTGATATTATTTAAATGAGACTGTGAGTGTAATCGAATAATTAAGGCATTCGGGTCATTTCATCATTTGACCTTTTTTATTTCTGAAAATCATGAGAATAAACAAACTCAGCTCTCACGTAGGAATCCAAGAACAGAAATAAGTTCAATGTTGATTTATTTCTACTGTTTGCACAGAAAACTTGCCACAGATTCATACACATGACAGCTAATTTAATTGAATTGCTGCAATAATCATTAAATGGTGATCATACATATGACAACTAATTTAATTGAACCTTTTTTTTAAATATTCATATTACCTTACTGTATGAACAGAGTTCAGCTACTGATACGAATAAAAATCTCCATCAAGAACAGCAGTCACCAGATCCAAAGCCTTGTAGAAAAGATCAGCAGTCACAAGTCACAACTAATACAACTATAAAGCAAAGAGGCCATTGAATAAGTACAATATTAAGAAGGTGAAAGGAGAACAGATGGACAAAATGTTTTTTTGGTGCTAGCTATCATAGAACTTATGCTCACATTTTTTTATTAATTATATTAAATTTTAAGGAAGAAGAACGTATTTTTTTAATCTTTTCAGCAATATTAGTTAATAATCAGATATGAGAAAAGAAAGCAGGAGCTAATAATCAATTGTAAATTGACACTAATTCTTGGTTTAGCCTAATTATGAATAATTTATTTAAAGTCTCCAATTTTCTTGCTGATTGCTTCTTTGTTATTTTAGTGGATTATGTTACTTTTAGCTATTGGTGCTGTAACTAAGGTGAGATTGGAAAATTGATTAGAGTTAAGCAAAATCTAAGTAAGAGATTCTATTGTAAATGATAAAGAAACATGAAGCCAACACATGGGCCTTGTGAAAGCAATGGCATCACCGGTCATTGCCACCTTGATATAACAAAAGTTCATCTGGTACGTTTCCTAATGTCACCTAAAACAACTTCTAATTAACCAATGTTTAATTCTGTACAATAGTGACTTCTCTTTTATCCTTTAACATACCATTTATTTCCATTGTTTGCACAAAAAACTTCCAACAGATTCATACACATGACAGCTAATTTAATTGAATGGTTGTAATAATCATTGAATGGTGATCATACATATGACAACTAATTTAATTGAACCTTATTTTTAAATATTTATATTACCTTATTGTATGAACAGAATTCAACTACTGATACAGATAGAAATCTCCACCAAGAGCAATACCAACCAGATCTAAACCCTCACAAAATAGAGCAACAGTCACAACTAATACAACTGCAAAGCAAAGAGGCCGTTGAATAAGTACAATGCTAAGAAGGCAAAAGGAGAACAGATGGACAAAATGTTTTTTTGGTGCCAATCCTTATAGAGCATATGCCCATATTTTTTTTATTGTGAAATCCTAAGTTTATATTTCTTTAAGTTTTTTTTTGTCATTATTGACAAAGAAATTTCTAAAACCCCAACATAAATTTGATCCCATCTGAGTGATAGCATGACGAATTCTTGAATTAAAAAAAATAAAATTGGAGCATTAGTTTCTTATCTATTCGGGAGAGTACAAGGTGCTTGATTGCTTGCCTGGTAGACTCTCACTTATGTGACATGTAAATGTTTGGTTGTGAATGTTTTGAGTTAGTCCCTTGATCCCAAAATTAATACAACTACAAAGCAAAGAGGCCATTGAATAAGTATAATGCTAAGAAGGCAAAAGAGGTAACATATAAAGCTATGATAAAATTACATTTGAAGAAACAAAGATTAGATCTGTGAATATGCAAACTCAGCTCTCAGAAAACCGTTTCAATGTTTACAAATGATGATTAACATGCTGCTGTGAATCTGGTACGAGACAGGGAAGAAAAATACTAGCTAGGAAATTAGTATGTTTTTTTCTTTATGGACTGCAAATTTTCTTGTTACTTTTGAATTTTTGTTTATTTGATTAACAGAGGAAGGAATCTTTATTTCCTCTTGAAATGGCCTACAAATTTCCTATATTTTGTATCAATTACTACTGACATGGCCTACATTGATGTATGTTAACTTTTCCAATTTCCGTCCCAGAGACTATCAGAAGAATAAACATCCCCATCTAGAGGCATAAGAGATATTGAGAAAACAAGAATACTAGAGAATGGTTGTTCCAAGGTTTGGTGTTGGCACGCAAGTTGCAGGACAAGGGAGGATGGTTTTGTTTAACAGTTTTACATTCAAAACAGCCAGAGTCAGAGCATTTCAGAACCGACAACAATTTGACTGCTAGTATTATATTTGTTGGTCTGGTTGGTTTGATAAAGCCTATGAATAATACAATGTGTATTGAATAGAATTAGGATGATAAGCTTGCTATTCATATTCAAATGACCATTGATAAAGAGTTTAAATACTAAAGCAGCTGATCAACCTTCAGTGTTAGAGAAAGGGGTTAACGAGGGCTAGAGTCAATTTATCAATCATACATGCTTGCTGGAGAGGAGGGAGGATTCGGAAAGTGGTCCTATGGACCACATGCCGAATCTGAGACTCCTAATGAAGGTTGAAAACCCACTAACCCTGAATGTTAGACGGCGCATGAACCAATCCATCTAAAGGAAACCCTTCGAAGCTTCACTGACAACTGTCAACTTTAATAGATGACAAAAGGATAACTTTCCAACCAAAATGAATGGTTTTTATTTTTGTCTCTTACAGTTATACAAGGAGTAGGAGTTAATGTGTAGAGCATAGATTTAGACAACAAGAGGCAAGAATAATATTATTTGCAAGCTTTTAGTGACAAAAGGTTCAGTTCAATCGCTCAAATGCATCTTAAAAGCTTGGATCACTTGTATGTATTTGTTTTGGTTATAAGTTGAGGATATTTGAAATAAATGATCAAATGTAAAAAAGATTAGATTAATGGAGTCAAGAGCTCCCCAATCCAATTAGAGTTTTGATTCAAGATATTTGATATTGGATTCAAACCCCCTTTTCAACTTTCCTATTTAGGCATGCTATTAATAGTCCTCAATCTAGATGTCATGTTTCATCTATTTTTTGTTAGGTGGGTCCTATAGTAAATTACTATTTTTAAGGAATGAAATAATATTCACACATATCCAATTTTTTTTTAAAACATACTCATTCAAGTTTCCAAATTAAAAAGCATGGCAATGTCATAACTTTTAAAAATAAACGTCCCCATCCAAAGGCATGACGCATGGTGGTTGTTCTTAAAAGAATAAATATGTGATTGTAGTAGATACTTACAGGAAATGCATATGCCAATACCTAATTATAAATGCAATGCATTGGAAAATTCACCCATGCAAAGAATGTTCAACAATAACATGCATAATAGAGCACACACAATAGGAAAAAAAAATACTTTAGTGGGACTTAGAGAGAGAAGACAAAAGGAAAAAAGCATTCAATTTCACTATAAAATTAGAGATCTCTATAACATAGCTTTGACCATGAACTCTAATGAATAAGGTAACATTATCAACAAATTATCACATTTCATTCAATTACCTTACTACCTATCTTCGCCCATTAACAACAATAAACTTGATTAGCATCCTAAAATTATAAAAAGAAAAATCTATTGAGAACAACTCCAAATTAATGTTGAGATATCAAATGTTATAATCATGTGAACAACTCTAGCAAATTTCAGTTTTTAAGCCCTAATGTGACTAATCCCACTTTTGATTGCAAATGTAAACTAACCTGGTGAGCTTGAGGTCACTACCGGTAACAAGGTAGGGGAGGCACAGTGAGCAAAAGGAGCAATGCTAGAGTGAGAGAGCTTGAGATCATTACCAACCAAGAGAAATTACAATGTGAATGTGAACTTCAAAGGTAAATCTAGGGTAATAATATTTAGAACTTTGAAACAATTACCCAAGAAACCATCTCTAAATGATAATAATATAGTGACGGTTATCCTAGGACCACTTGTAAATGACCACCTTGACCAAAATTTAGTAGTGGTTAATTAGCCACCTCTAAATTGACATTAATAGTGGTTCACATCAACCGCCTCTATTTAACAGTTGTCAAATTGCACCCTTTTTTGTGGTGTGCAATTGTAAACTTTTTTTTTTGTGATATAATCACCTATCTCTTTAAAATTTTATTTTAAGGATTATCTTTTAATATGTATTAAAAAAATTGTATCAATACATAATCTTGAAACTTTAACTTTTTATACACTTATTATATATAAAATTCATTAAAAAAATTTGGAAAAAAGTACAAGATTTTATATTCAAATTAAAATTTATGTTGAAACTTACAAAATTTTTAACTATGTGTCAAGATCTTATCTTTATTCTAATTATATTATTAAAAACTATTTAATAATATTTATCTTATAACTTTAATTTTGACTTCCTTAGTCAAATCTTGAATCCGTCACAAACAGTGCTATCAGCTAAGCATATAAAAATTACCAAGTCACACTATCCATAATTCAAAGAAAATATATTATTTCCTCTAGAACTATAAACTTAACCTCTATACAATCTATCATATGCATTAATTAAAGATGAAACCAAGGTGAAACGTGGAAACTGTCGACAATGAGTTGGCATTTGATTTTTTTTTTAGGAATCTTAACATTTCTGGGAGCATAGTTTTTAGGAATGTTACATTATTATATTTGATTCAAGTAAAAAGATTACAAGAAATGTCACAATATTATGTTTTAATTAATATCAATATTTGTTAAAAATTGTGTTAAATTACAAAAAAGTCATCATCGAAAATTAAGCGGTTAATATTAAAGGAGGGTCGGTGGTAGTAGTCAATGGTCAATAACAGTGATTTGTAGTGGTCAATGGTAATGAATGATAGTTAATGGCAGTGGATAGTGGTAGATGATGGTTCACAGTAGTGGGTAGTGGTGGATGATGGTGAGTGGTGGTGGGTGATAATCAATGACAGTGGGTTGTGGTAGACAGTGATCAACAACAGTGGGTGGTTGACAATTATGAAAACCAGTAAATAGTACTGAACTATCTAAACTAGTAGCTAGGATGGGTCTAGGTGAAATCCACAAAGACTAGTGATTGATTTCTATGTATTTACAATGTAAAATAGGGGGTTGAAATCTAATTAGAGTAGGTATCTCATCAAATAATTTAAGTACAAAGCAAATAGAAATAAAAAAAAGGAAAATTAAATGAAAAAAAGCTCAATCCAAGAGACTCTTGCAATGAATTCTATGACTGATCCTTGATACTATTGCTTCATTCACTCTTTGATCATTTAGCGATGAAATTAATTAAGCCCATCACCAAATTAATTCTTATTAATTTTTTCCTAAATTTGCCAATCATACCTAGCATCTAATTGACCCTCATTGCAAAATTAGTTGAAACTCAACATCTTAATTAATTTACTAATAATATTAAGATTTGAAAACATCATGTCTAACTAATTAAGTTATCCCAGCAGCAAACTAACTACTTACCCTTAATTCTCTAGGAAAATTGACTTACCCCAGTAACAAATGAAAACTCTATGGCTAGTCTAACCAAACAACCACAAATAATAACAAATTGCCCATAGAAATTCAGCTAACAGTAAATCACAATAAATAATTAATTAGTGGGCCCTATTAAATAATTATCTAAGGTAATTATAAGCATTATAATAGAGAATCAAGAAAATCAAATTGGAAATAAATTGGAATTAAGAGCAAGTCTCACAATCAATAAAAGAATTGATGCATAATTTCCCTTAGATTGAGATGAAAGTTTAGATATATATTAATACAAACATATAAAGGAAAAATAAAAGGAAATAACAAATTTAATTAGAGCTAGAGTCTTGCCTTAGAAGAGCTCCTCGCCTTTTCCAAGTTAGAGTAATACAAAATGGATCTAAAAGTTATTATGATTATGGCTCAACTTAATATTTTTAGGCTCACTACACTACTCTTAATTAGCTACTAATTAGGGTTGGAAAGAGGCTTAGTTAGACATGGCTAACTTTATATGAAATTTAGCCTTGTCTCTCATGAGTCCAATGGTCTTAACCTTGCATAAAAGCTCGATTCCTGTGTTAAATTATGGGCTAAAAATCGACAAAGCTTTCCAGAAAAGTCCACCTCTAATAAAATTAAACACTTAAGTCCACAACTACAAAACTAATTCAAAATGATATAGCTTGACCTCAAGCCCTTTATGAAAGGTATTTGGTTGGATCTTAGATATCCTATAAATTTAGATTTGCACTAAAATGATGGATGGAGCTCCACTTATGAAGACATTACTAAAACTAGTTTTGGGTCATAGCACTGCACTATATTTCAAATTCTAGGCTTTAATTAACGTCCAAAATGGCTGAATTGGAATTTAGGCTCTTTATAACATTTCTAGATATTTCTCTTAGCTTCCTAAAGACATAAGAATCACCCAAAACTGAGGTCCAAAACTCAAGATATGCATAAAAATCTAAAATAGTTTGAAATAAGGTAAATTTACAGAATAAATGCAATTAAGCAAAAAATAAAATAAAACTAAGCAAACCACAAAACCAATTTCAAGTATCTAATTAAACACATCAAATTCCTCCACACTTAGCTCTTGCATGTCATTAGGTAAGACACCAAAAGAAAACTAAACTAGACTCAAAACAAAGACTCAAACTCTAAACTTTTTTCAACAATGATGAGAATGGAAAACCAAAAGTAAGGAAATAACCAAAATTTTAGGAAAAATAATAGCTCATGAAGCACATTCTTGATAACTCAAAACTTAAAAATCAATTAACAAAACAATTTCATTCAAAAGGGAAGTGGATCAACTTGGTAAACCTTTACAAAGTAAGCTCTCCATGTAACTCTTTTGTGTGTAAGATGGGAAAGTGTTTTACTTAATTTCAATCCATGAAAATGGATTACCATAAGCTTGCTAATCAACTAATCTCCATTACTCAAATTACATGCATAACACAAATCAAAAGGACTTTTCAAAGGTTGTAATGTGGCCCAGGGAAAAAGGGAGGAAAGGAATGATAAGTATGTGAAAGTGCAAAACTAAAGAAACTAATAGAGCATTGTGGCATAGATCCAAACAAGCAAAAAGGCAATTAAATTTGGAATTTACATCACAAATTTTCACATTTTTTCCTTCTCTTTTATTTTAAGCTCTTTTTTTCCAAACTCAATTTTTTTCTTTTCTCTTAACTTGTATTGAGCTCTTTTATCTCTTTTTCTCCTTTTTTGTTTCATTTGTTCCTTCTTTTCTTTTCTTGACCATTGAAATAATTCACTATTACCTTTTCACGAAACAATTAACACACTTCCACACTTGTTCAATAACCCATCCTGATAATTAATTAAATGCTCTACTAATCCCTAAGGTTAGGGAAAGGTAAAAACATTCAAGGCTTGCCTTTCTAATGGACTACATAGCAAGAAAAAGGTCAATTAGGCTCAAACAGACTCAACAATGGTACATTGCAAGGTAGGTTAAAAGTGCACAAGTAGCTCAATCAAAGAATGCATTAATCATATTCATGCATGCATGTGCCAATGTAATATCAAAAAACTTCAAAGCAAGTTCTAAAACAATAATTTCATGAAACAAAATTACATGAATGAAAAAAGAGGAACCTAATAAAAATGATCAAAATTGGCACAGAATCTCATAGGTTATATGTCTATCAAAATCAATCCACAAATACTTCAAATTCATCACAATGCTAATCAAATTCAAGAATCAAGAGAATTTATCCAATCATGTTATTAACCATCAAAATCAACTGTAATCTACTCAAGACCTAAATAAACTCATTATCAATGAAAAACACCTAAAACAAGGGAGAACATAATTTTTACAATTTTTTTTCACACAATCAAAGCAAAACAAAGCAAAATGCAAAAAAAGAATCCTAAAATCTCTCCCCTACACTTAAATTTTACATTGTCTTCAATGTAAACACAAAATCAACAACAAATAATGGTCATATAAAATAAAAGAGATAGGAAAAGAGAACAAAATGCTTGGGTTGCCTCCCAAGAGGTATGCTTGCTTAACGTCGTTAGCTTAATGGCCCATTGTTTCTTTTCTCAATTAGCAACATCAACATAAACCAACTCTCCTTGCTCTCTTCCTCTCCTGCATGTTCTTGGAAATCTTCAAAGAATGGCTTGAGCCTATGCCTATTGACCTTAAGCACCTTGTCAGCTATTGGACTTTTGATCTCAATTACACCATAAGGAAACGCACTAGTAACAACTTACTGGGCCTCGATTGGAGTATTAAATTGTAAAGTAAAACTTTCTACCCAGCCAGGAATTGTTTCCTAGCAATCTTCCTATCATGGAATGCCTTTGCCTTTTCTTTATAGATGCATGAATTCTCATAGGCCTTAAGCCAAATCTCCTTCAATTTTTAGAATTATAGCTTCCTTTGCTTACCAGTTTCGTCCATTCCCATGTTACAACTCTTCACTGCCTAAAAGGCCATTTGTTGTATCTCTGTAGGAAGGTGACATGCCTTGCCACTTATATGCTACTCCATAGGCCCACAATGCATCATCCAATCTTAGGCTCCAATCTTTTCTGCTTGGCTTCACTATTTTCTTTAAAATGGACTTATTTTTTGTTGGATATTTTAGCTTGTCCATTTGTTTGATGGTTATAAGGAGTAGATGTCATAGGGAAAACTCCATATTTTTTCAACAATGCCTTAACTGGTATATTACAGAAATTGCTCCATTAACTACTCACCAAAGCTTTTGGAATTTCAAGCCTACTAAAAATGTTAGACTTGATAAAACCTACAACAACCTTGGAATCATTATTCTTGGTGGCTTTTGCATCCACTCGCTTTGAAATATAATCTACAACAAGCAAAATATAAAGGAAACCACAAGATGAAGGGAATAATCCCATGAAATCAATGCCCCACATATAAAAAATCTCAAAGGTTGCATCATTTCATTTCTATGGGATAAACCACCCATTCTTTGACGTTATTCACAACATTTGTAAAACATATATGCATCATGAAACAAAGTAGCCAATAGAAACCACAATCTAATACTTTCCTAGCTGTTCTTTGAGGTCCAAAATGTTCATTACAAGCATAAACGTGATAAAAGGAAAGAATAGATTAAAACTTAGAATCAAGCACACATCTTCTAATAATTTGATAAGCACAAAATCTCCACAAATAAAGATCATCCTACATAAAATGCTTTGCATCATTTTTCAACTTTTCTTTCTTAGATCTACTTAAATCAAAAAGTAAAGTTCTAGTAACTAAATAATTCACCAAATAAGCATACTAAGGGATATTACCTTGCAGCTTGAAAGGCTAGTCATTAGGGAAAGAATCATGTAATGGCAATAGATCTTCCTCTCTTATGAACCTATTCAAGTGATCTACTACTTAACTTATTTCTTGTCCTTAATCTGAATATTAAACTCTTGTGGCAATAGGATCCATTTGATTAGTCTTGGCTTTGCATCTTTCTTGGTGAGCAAATATTTTAAAGCTACATGGTCAAAAATACAACAACTTAAGATCCAAGCAAATAAGAGTAAAATTTTTCTAAGATAAACACTATAGGTAAAAGGTCTTTTTCTATTTTGGAATAGTTGTATTAGATTGGATCAAGAGTTTTAGAAGTATAATGAATCACATGAACTTGTTTGCTAACCCGCTACCCTAAAATTGCTCCCAAGGCATAATTACTTGCATCACATATGATCTCAAAAGGCAACTCCCAATTGGAAGGCTAAATAATGGGGGTAAATGTCAATACAGCCTTCAACTTGTCAAAAACCTCCTCACATGCAAGGCTAAAATCAAATGGAACCTCCTTTTGCAACAACTTGCACAAAGGTAATGCTATCTTTGTGAAATCCTTGATAAACCTATGATAAAAAACCTATATGGCTAAGAAAGGAATGCACTTTCCACACACCTGTGGGGTAAGGTATGCTTAAAATTAAATCAACTTTTACTTTATCAATCTCAATGCCTCTACTTGACACCACATGCCTTAAAAATATCCCTTGCTTAGCTATAAAATGACATTTATCAAAATTCAGAACAAGGTTTTGTTGGGTTTCGGGTAGCAAGCACAGCGAAAATTTAAAATTTTTCGAAACCCAGCCACGGATCCATGTGCATAAAAGTTACCTTTTTGCATTGCGTTTATTGCAGAGTGCAGCAACACAAGTCATGTCCCTCTTGGTGTTGCGATTTTGATCCAGAAAACAGCAACACGTCCGGTCACTCCTCGCTCTCCTATGATGCTGCGGCTTGATG
>JANHAO010000530.1:0-40770 GCA_026873985.1 Saraca asoca | reverse complement strand
CCATTCACATTAGATATTGCAATAAAAACCAAGAGAAAAGGAAGAGAAATAACAAGCAAATGAATGGAAAAACAAACCAGAATCTCAGTATTGAACTTCAAGCAGCAACCCTTGAGTTGGTTACAAGCTTAGCGTTCCATGGAGGTCGAAAATGAAAGGAAAAAGAAAGAAGAAAAGAGGGAGAGCAAAGCTGCCCTCTACCCCCATAAACCTAGCCTAAACTACAAAGAAAACTGGACTAAAAATGTAGTAGAAAGACCTCTATACAATGGCTTTCCCGGGTAGTGAAAAGGAGACAAGCTAGTGCATAGGTAGTTGGCAAGTAGCTGTCTGAGTTGGCTGCTCTACCCTGGCGTGTTGGAAGCCTTTGGTAGATTTCATTCCTACCCTTTTTCTTCTTCTTTTGTGTCAGCAGCTGGCTGCTTTTTGGGTTGGAGTAAAAGGTGGTGCAATGGGCTTTGGATCCATGTAAATTTTGGGCTGAAAAAGCCATTCTGCATCAACCCAATTTTTGTAGATATGCCTTTGGGTTTCAGCCAATATTTGACGTCCATATTGCCATTTTTAGCTCAGAAAGCCTTCATGAAAGTTGTGGCATTATGTCTTAACTTCCATTTGGACTTAGTTTCAACTCATTTTAATCCCTATAGCTCAAGATATGGTCTTCTGAAAGCATGAAGGTCAGGCTACCTGAGAGACAATATTCTGATATTCTGGTAGTAACTTCATCTCCAAATTCAGGTACCCAAATGATGGATTCAGCTCGTTCAACCTTCATCAAAGTTGTATATCTATCTCTTAGATTTCCTACAAGATAAAAATCACATCAATTGGATAAGTATAGCTCAAGGTATGAACGAATTACAGAAACTGCTCAAAAAATGGCTATTTATGCAGAATTTCTCTTAATGAACCAATTGTCACCAAATCACAAATACATCTTAACTCAGCTGGAAACATAACATTTTAACTCTTAAAATGCTAAGTATGAGGGCAAATAAATGTGTCAAATCTTGTGTTATCAGTGTCCCCTATGTATTGGGGGATAATTGTTGCTATTGTGTCGATGCCTGCCTAGATGCCTCTATCTGGCCAAGAGTAGGTTAGGTTATAGGTGTAAAGATTTAATTAGGAGGAATAATAACTGATGGCTTCTAACTAGTCATTGCATGGGAACTACTGCTAGAGGAATCTTAGGAGGAACCTCGACCTTAGGATCACGATCCTCTACCTCATCCACCCTTGTAGCCTGTCATTTGCAAATATTCATCTATGGCATAAGTAGAAAATAAACATATATATGTTAAAGAAATAAAGTAATTTAGCACTTATTTGGATAACAAATTAACATGCCACAAATGAATGGTAATATCATTCATTGGATTCCTTATCTGCATCTTTATCATCATCTTTATTCTTATATTCATCTTTGTCAACATCACACTCTTGTTGTAGATCTATTAATCTATCCACCTTTTCGTATCCACCATCGTCATCACACATACTAACAATGGAATTATTTGCTAGAATCAACTGAGGTGCATATAACATACGGTCATCCTGGTAAGCATGTTTTACTATATGTTTATCCTTGACCATTCCATGAGGTTTGGTCTTTATAACAACTCACCAACCTTGCTTATCTTTTTTGTTCATGGGCATGGTGCATAATAAACTTATGTTGCTTGTTATGCAACGATAAGTAGATTATACTTGGCATACTATCTTGTATGTTTAATTTCAACTATGCCATATTGTGGTTGTACTTTCATACCACGGCCGAACATAGGATCAAACCACTCAATGGAAAATTACCAACCTTTTGATTGGCAATCCACGATACTTAAGTTATACAATCTCTTTAAGAATGCCATAGAAGTCATCTTCCTATGTTATGGCATTCCCTATGCACTTTACACATGCCCTGCGATTCATTGTTTTTATCCCTTGACTTTATTGGTATGTGTGAAACTTATACCCATTGAAAAAATATATTGGAAATGTTTTGATTGCCTTTAGAGGACCCGAACCTAAATCCTATAGATATTGATTGATCACACCATTTAAGGGATTATAAACCCAAAAATAACACAATTTCACATCAAAATTTCATCATACAACTGTAAACAATGTAACATAGGACAAGTAATTATTTTTTATACTTATAAAAGAGCAAAACTAGGATGCAAACTGAGCATTGATCATTACTTCAATATCTTCATTTTGCATATTTGGATACATAGAATTCAACAAATGAACAAACATCCTGTGGGGAACAACAATTTAGGTATTTAATATTCTAAATTTATGTTAATGAAAGTTAAAGATATGAAATGATTTATTAAGATAGCTATACAAATATTCCTTCTTTAAATGGCTCCACTTCTTTATAGTTTAAAAGCATGTATAATGTGGCTAATTTCAATTCATCATCATCCAAAATATCGTTCTTTTCAAAAGATAGAGGAGCAACCTTGAAGATTGAAGATGGAAAGAATAGGCTCCAAGGTTGCATTATCACCCCAGTTATCATTCTTACTAGCTCTTGTGCTTTGGCATTGCAAATTAGGGTCAAAATAGTATTAAAAAATTGACCTATCTCTTCGATTAAATAAGCTTCACAAGTACTTTCTTCAAATCTAACTCTATTGCTAGCTTTCTTCTTCAATCTGTTAAGAAATCTCTCAAATGGATATATTTGTCAATATTGCACAAGGCTATGATCCTTTGCTTTCAATGGCAAATGAAAGGACAAATGCTCCATTGAGTTGAAGAAACCTAGTGGGAAGATCCATTCAAGCATGTATATTATCAAAAGAATATTTTGTTCCATTTGGAATAATTCCTCTTCTTCTAGGATTATTAAGCATAATTCCCTAAAAAATTAATATAATTCTGTTAAAGGCCTCCGTACAGGATCTGGGAGTTAACAAAAGGCAATAGGAAGCAATCTTTTCATGAATATATGACAATTATGACTTTTCATACCAAGTATCTTAATCCAATTTGGAGGCATAATCATCAAGCATTCTCGATTCCTTGACTCACTCATAAACAACATTTCTCTCATCCTATAGCAAGTCCTAGAATATGCTTCTCTTAGCCAATTGTGATCCACTTCATATCTTAGCATCTTGATTGGCCAAGTTTCTATGAATTTTGGAATGAAACAAACCTAACCTAAAATTTGTTCACTGGTTAATCTTGGAGGTGGTTCAGATCTCTCCAGTTTATTTTTAATGAAGTTGTTCTTGTTTCTCCTGTAAGGATGATCGTATGGTCAAAACTGTCTATGATGATGAAATTATGACTACTTTTTCGTATACTTTAAGGTGAATATTTTTATGAATTGAATACATATTAGGAAACCTAATATTCCAACTATTTCCTAACCATATAGCATCCTATATGTAGGAATGTCATTGATTGTCCACATCAAAGTTTTGCTTCATTGAAATATCATATGTTAGAATACCATCACTTCACAAAGTGAGTAATTCATCTATCAATGGCTACATAAACACATCAATTTCACTTTTTGGACTTTTAGATCTAAGATGATCAAGGTCAGAAACATATATGGAGCTATTATACACATATTTGAAGGTAAACGCAACCTAAGTCTTACATTTCAAGATTCGGCTACAAACTCTGAATAGTTTTAGTTAAATTATTTTCAAGCTTCTCGATATGAAGGATGACACAGAACACCCATCTCCTTTCAAATGTCATAATGCCATCTCATATGAGGAGTCAACTTCATTGAAGCATACAAGCTTTGCAAGCTCAAGATTAATGGTAGATAATACATTTTCTTGAAAAGAACTTCTTAGCTATTTGAATCTATCCTTCGTTCCTTATCTTGAGGTGCACATCGAATTCTACATTCTTTATCAAATCTAGCTTCCTTGTAAAACAATATGCACCTTTTCATACAACAGTATATTTTCTTATGCCCTGATCTTAGCTTCTTTACTAACTTGTTTAAAAAAAAATTAGGAGAAATAACGTTATCTGATAGGTGTGTCTTAGTTATAAGTTGCATAATTTGATTAAAGAATTTTGTTGTAAGTTGAAGTCAAATTTTATGCTTAATATTGTTATTGGTAATGACAACTCTAAATGATTAGTACAACCTGTCCATAATGGCCATGTGCAATTTCCAACATATCATAAAAGTTTTGGGCATCCCTATTAGGAGGCTCTTCCACATTGTATTCTTGGTGAGTTGCAATGTTCGGCCAACTTGCAGTTAACACTATATTTTCATACCTATTACTTGCATCATGCAAATCATATGCCATACCACTTGAAGATTGTCCCTTTTATATAGGTCTCCTCTCACCATGATTAGTCTACCACCAACAAACATACTTCATTAGGAGGTAAAAAGTTTCTACATTTATGCTTGGAGCGCAACACCTTATTTGACGATCACATAAATAAGTTGGTTTAGCTTTTGCAAAATTGATAAATTCTTCCACCCCATTAAGAAAATCCATCTGATATCCACTACATCCCGGTAGAAGTCTATCATACATCCACCTAAGTGTTCAAGAATTTCCATAATTTATTTTTTTAAGTTCACATTCAAATATGTTAAGTCTTTATACATGTCTTCATTTACATACTTGTTTTCTCCTATTTACTAAATATTTTCAAATAAGTAAAAACCATAGAAAAGTTTGTCAATATTTCATCCTAACTCAAAATTTTTTTTGATAGAGTTTTTGTAATACTAACTACATTCATATTTCAAACAACATAAAATTTCAATTTCAATAGTTCCATTCACCAAATGCAAAGTAACAATAGAATTAATATTTAAGATAGTTAATAACTTAAAAAATTAACAAAATCAAAATATATATAATTTCTAATTTAAAATTATGTACTAATACCAAATATACACAATTCCTAAAGTAATGTCAACAACAATATCAAATATGTCATCTAACTACTTATTCCTATTCAATCTAATTCAAAATATGTATAATTCCTAAATCTAATTCAAAATATATAATTAGTCAATCATAATTCACATATACAAGCAAATACAACTAATAATTAAAACTTAACTCCTACAATAATCATATGATAGCAATTAAGCAACTAATAATTTAAAATATTTACTAGCCTCAGTGTGCCAATAAGAAAACTAACAATAGATTCATAGAAAACTCAAGCCCAAAACTATATACATGAAAATAAGAAAACCCCATTAAATCATAAAAAATGTAATAATTCAACAAAAATAATCGGTAAAAATGTAAAATAAAGAAATAAAAGAAATTTAATCAATTTAAATTTATAAAAAATACCTTCAAAACTCAACAATCAAATTAGGAAGGTAGAGAGGAGCTTTAGTATGATAGAGGAAGGAGGAGAAACAAGAATGGTGAAGAAAGATCATGTTAGCAAACATTTTAATGGTTTTTAAATTTTCCAATGAATTTTTCATTGGAAGTCCATCGTACATTAAATTTTGTCAGAAGAAGCAAACATAATTTTTAACATTTGTGCCCATTTTTTGATGAAATTTAATGTATGAAAGGTTTTTAAAATTTTTTTTGATGGATTTCTAATAGATTTTTGTGGTTGGCAACTAAGGACCTTTTCAATTTTGGTTGCCTCTTCTAATGGATTTTTCTCTTCAAAATAGTGAATTCTATTGTAGTGAAAGGGAAACCAAGTTTGAAAAAGAAGAAAACTTATATGAATGGACAACACTATTGACCAAGAAGTCTTCATTCAAGGGGAACTATAGATATTGTAAAAAGTATGAGCATATGAAGGTAGATTGCTTTAAGCTTAAGAAATAGATTCAGATGAATAAATAAGGTGCTCTTCTAGTCCTAGTATGGTTTTTGTATCTAATATTCTTGACATTCTATCTAACACTTAGTTGTCAGACACTAGTGCATGCATTCACATTATGAATTCATTATAGGTGCTGAGAATGAGAGGAAGCCAAGTGATGAAGAGTTGATAGTTATATTGGGAAAGAGAGAAAAAGTGCAATTGAAGCACATAGGAATAGTAGCCTTAGTTATTAGATTTTAGTAATTGCATTAGACTTGTGAATATAGTTGTCACTTGGGAAATGGAAGAATTGGTTTGTTCTATAAATGCTATGGTTGGAAACAAAATGGGTAGAATTGATGAAAGGTCTTTGATGCTCTGGCATAGGCATTTGGCTCATGTCTCCAAAAAAAGGAAGGAGCAAATGATAAAAGAAAGAATTCTTCTTGTCCTGGACTTCTTTGATTCTGGTACGTGTGTTGATTGCATTGAGGAAAACTTTCTACTAGAGCTACATGAGGAAAAAGAACTAGAAGAAAAGATGTTTTAGACTTGATTCACATTGATGTTAGTAGGTTGATTACACTAAACATTATGAGTGGATACAAGTATTTCATCACCTTTATTGATGATTAATCAAGATTTGGTTGGATGGAACATGTCATTGAAATGTCGAAATCATTAAATGCTTTTGAAGCATTCAATACTACAATTGAACTCAATCTAGGAAAGAAGATTAAGTGCATCAATTTTGATAGACATGGTGAGTACTTTGGTCTATCTGATGAAACTAGTAGGAATCCTAGTCCTTTTATGAGATAACTCAAAGACATGGTGAGATGTATGTTAGCGTATCCCACCTTGCTTGACTTTTTATAGGGTGATGGTTTAAAACCACTGTATATGTCTTGAATCAAGCCCTAAATAAGTTTGTACCTAAAATCCCATATGAATTGTTGTATAGGAAAAAACCTAGTCTTAGGCATTTCCATGTTTGGGGTTGTAGGGCTAAAGTAAAGCCATATAATTTATTTACAAAGAAGCTTGTGCCAAAAACTATTTGTAGTTGATTTATTAGATACTGTAGTGGCTAAAGGGGTATCAAATTTTATTGTCTAACATATACTACCAGGGTAGTTGAGTCAGATTGTGCTATTTATTTTGAAGACTGGTTTGATAATTGGAGTGAAGAACCACATGATGTCTCTCTTAGAGAGAAACAAGTCATTATTCCACTAACACTTTTACTGATTGACATATATCAAGTTGATCAAAAAATAATCTAGTATGACAAATGGTAAAATGAATGGTGGAAGTTCGAAAGCCGAGTGCTCTATTAGTAGAAGAAAAGGAGCCAAGTCCTATAAATGGAAAGGTATCCTTAAGGAGATCCTAAAGGGCTCACAGATTAGCAAGCACAAAGGGTTATTTGGTCTACCTATAGGAGCATGAGTTTGACATGAATGATGACAATGATCTTGTAAATTTTTAAGGAGCCATTTCACATCCTAATTTTTGGAATGGATGAAAGGTATGAAGGATGAATTGGTTTTGATGACTAGAATGATATGTGGGATCCAATGGAATTACATGCTAGTTGTGAGCTTATTGGATGGAAATAGGTCTTTATGGCCAAATGGGAAGATAGATTGCTAGCAAAGGGCTACACTTAGAAAGAAGGCATTGATTATAGAGAAACTTTCTCATTTATTTCGACTAAAGGCACATTCTAGTGTTAGGAAAAATAGACAAAAAACATCAAGTATATAGGGTAGAATTTTTAAAATTTTTTCCTAAGCCCAGATCATGTTGTTTGCAACTTAATTCATAAGGTTTTGTATAATTCAAATAAGCATAAAAGTGATAATATGAATTATATCTTCTTGAGAGTTGTTCTTAGAATCCTCGATCTTTAAATTTGAGTTTGATCTCCAAGTAATTCCACTAACTCTCCAACAATCCTTGTGACCAAGTCTTTTAGATTGTTTTCAGGCAACTCCTTCCTATTTAATCTCCAATACCAACGATGATCCACATGAACTAATTTAATTCAAAGCCTCAACTAATATTCATGTAATTGATAGAGTAGGAAAATCAAATCCTTAGTTTAAAAGGTCTTAGCTTTCTAAGGAATCACGTATTCATTTGGCTAGGGTTGGTGTTTGATTTGAAAGAGGAAAAGAGAAGAGAGATCACACTAAGGAATTTTGGGCACACAACACAAGTGCTAAGGTTGGTGTATTGTTTCATATGTTGCTGGGTTAGTATCTCTCTTCTTTAAATAAAAGAGATTAGAGCACAAGCAAGATTGGAAAACAAGCATGAATGGTGCACAAGCTAGGGTTTCCCTTACTTGTGCCATCCACTTCTCCAAGTGGATGGGCTGCATAGCTAGTGTTAATACTCTAGGCTTGTGTGTTGCCCGGTTAACTGAAATAGTCTATACTCCTTGCTTAGGTCATAATGAGTCCAAACTTATTAACTCTCATACACCCTTTTTTTGTGTCTAATAATCTCAAACTCATAAACTTTCTAGTGTAATAATTCTCATGTTGTTTTAATTATTTAATTAAAATAACTTTCTGAGTGAGAAACCATTTCTTAACTTATGATCTCCTCTAGAGTTAACATAAATGTTCTTAAAATATTCAAATATCAACATTGGAAATTTGCTACTTTTTAAAATTTTTAATCTCTATTAGAAGTATTAAATCATTGATTAATTAACAATTTTAATCATATTACAATATTTAATTAATCATTTCAAAATTTCAAGATGTTCACTAATTTAACACTTGAATTCAAAATATTTTGCATTTTGACTTTTCTTTTGGCTTTGGATTAAGGAGATTCTATTATGTGTGATCCATTAGGTTTGCATGTATGTTGGCAAAGAGTTTATTTGCAAACTTTTATAGGTTTAATTAAGTTAAAACTTCTTTTAATTGAAACACAGTTTCTCTAAATTGTTCAAATAAATTCATAGAACATGATTGGCTTTTAGCAAAGTATCATGACCACCTAAATACCAGGAATAAATTTTTGGAAATGAAAACCATTTGTGACAAGATGTTAACATGTAATTCAATCCCTTTGTCTTTTAAAATTCAAATTGGATTTAGGGTATGGTTCAAGTCTCAACCTTATTTCAAATGTTCAATTATAGGTGCATATTTAACTATGTGCTATCTCACAATTGATAATACATAAAACTCCTTTTATGCATGTATCAATACATAGGCCTATGATTTTGATCATAGAGCAAGTCTCAAAATATCTTTTGAATATCTTTCCTTATTATCAAGGAGGATGAATTCTTTCTTAATCAATCACTACCTTCATGTATTTCATAGTCCTCCAAACAATTACTTGTGCTTACTTTGTAAGAGTGTAAGTTTAGAATAATATCAAAGTACAAAACTCTATACATAAGATACTATGTTGATCTCAAGTTTAAGGATCACTTGCACTACCTTTCACATAGGAAATCCATTGACATATGGTAACATTTTATATGGTTTTTCATGTTAGGTCAATCCAGTTATATGTTCCATAACAATAGCTATATATCTTGTCCATATATTAGCATATCTATAGTGTATGATATCACTGCATTCTTCTAGAAGAATGTGACATGACATATGCTGGTTTACTTATGAATTATTAATATCCTATTTTCTTAATAGTTCAACAACCAAGGATATTTAAAAATACAATTATATGTATAAATTATCTCATAATTACAATCCCTGTTGTAATTAATTTATATACAATTATATTTTAAGGGTTTTATCTAATATAGTATACATATATCAAAACGTATATATTAAAATTAAATTGGTAAAAAGGCCAAAACAACATGTTTATCAAGTATGCTAAATTACAACTAATTGTCTTTAGGGAATTTATACTACCACTGAGTTGTTATGGTGTTGGTAACACATTTCAATATGGAGCTACATTAGATGGATGTTAAGATAGCCTTCTTATATGGTGATTAGTCAAAAACTATTTACATAAGCCACTTAAATGGCTACCAAGAGAAGGGTAAAGAACACTTGGTGTGTAAATTGAAACAATTTATATATGGTTTAAAGCAAGCGTCTAGACAATGGTATCTCAAGTTTAATGAGCTTGTTACTTCTTTTAGGTTTAAGGAGAATGATGCATATCAATGCATCTATTTTAAATAGATACAAGTACTTTTTGATTCCAGTCTTGTATATTAATAATATTCTCCTTGCAAGTAATGATATGAGCCTTCTATTTGAGACAAATAGATGCTATCAACATATTATGATATAAAGGATCTTGGTGAAGCCTTTTTTGTGCTTAGCATACAAATCCACCGTGATAGATCCTGGGGTCTTCTTGACTTGCTTCAAAGATTATACATTGAAAAAGTGTTTAAAAGATTTAACTTCTCTTTATGCTCTCAAAGTGTTGTGCCTTTCCAAAGGGGTGAGATTATTTCTAAAGCCCATTGTCCTTCAAATGATAAAGAAATATTAAGTATGAAAGTAGGTCTCATATGCTTTCATTATTGATAGCTTGATATATGATCAAGCATGTGTACATCTTGATATTGCTTAAGCGATTGCTATACTTGGGAGATACTTGAGTGATCTTAGTCTCAAATATTGGATTGCTATGAAGAAAGTTATAAGGTATCTATAAGGTAAAAAGAATTTTCTACTAACCTATAGCAAATATGGTGATTTGGTAGTTTCAAGTTACTTTGATTCTAAATTTGTAAGTTGTCCATATGATAGGAAGTTAACATCTAGATACATCTTTATGTTGACAGGAGGAACTATTCCATGGAAAAGTGTTAAGCAATAAAACACAACAGCCTCTACTATGGAAGTAGAATATGTTGTATGTTGTGAAGCCACTTGTGAGGATGTATGGTTAAGGAGTATGATATCTGGATTCAAGGTTGTTGAGAGCATTTCTAAGATCTTAACCATATGTTGCGACAATATTGTCATAGTATGCTCCTCTTAAAATTAATAAAAGTCCTACCCATACAAAGTATTCTAATATTAAATATCAAGTTGATAAAGATAAGATATGCAAGCATCATACATGTTGCCACAGATCATATGTTTGCAAATCCACTAACCAAAGACTTTGGTGTAAGATTATTTCATAAACAAGTAACTAGAATGAGTTTGGCCAGGCCTTTTGAAGTTTAGGGCTAGTGAAGTTTCGTGTTTCTTATTGAAATAATGAACTAGTTTTATTATTATTTTGAGATTTGTGAAACATTAATGATGTTGCCATATTGCTGTTTGTGCGCATTGTGTTATAGCATGTTGATGGAGACGTATAGACCTTATCTCACTATCATGTTGAGAGTATTAAAACTCAATAGGTAACTTAGGCAAATATTTGGACCAATATGTTGAGATTTACAAATAATCACATTTACCATTATGTAAATCTTATTACTCATATTTCACATTGTGTTATGGTCATTAAGGTATAGGTACTCAAACATATATGACATTAGTGCTCCTATTGGATATGATTCTCTACACTTTTGAATACTAATAATCTTAATTTAGACCTGTTGTTGTAATAGTGTCATTGTTAATTGACATTTCTTGATATAGTCACATATGGTAATTAAAAGAAAAGTTTTCTTTACTATGATTTGAACTATATTATCCAAGTGGAAGATTGTTAGAATTTTTCATGCGGACCTTCATAGTACAGAATATTTTATAAAACTTGAATTATACAAGTATCAAATTAATTATTGTAAATTAGCCAAATTCAAAAGTGATAATATTGTAGGGCTAAATATGGCATTTAAGCCAAGTGGTTACCAGTTGTGTTAGCCTTGTAATTGAGCTATCATGTAATAAGTCAATTTAGCTCTATTAAGTTAATATATATATATATATATATATATATAAGATAGGTCTTTACTCTCACTCTGGGTCAACTCCTACATTTTCCTCATCAGGATTCGCAAATGACTTCTCCCATAGATGGCTAAGGATTGAGAGGAGTGAACTTACCATGATTCGCACTTGATTAACTCATTGCATTCACAACTTACATCAGATAAGTAATCCTTTTATATTATAATTATTGTTTTTAGTTTGTATTATATTTATGTCATGTGATATGATAAATTAGATCCTAGTGGTTCAATTCCATGATGCAATTTCTTGTAATGTTCTACTTAATGGATTCACAACCTATGCTAGATAAGCCATCCTTTTACATCATAATTATTGTTTTCAATTTGCATTATATTTATGCCATGTGATATGATAAATTAGATCTATTTGATTGGTTCTATTTTGTGATGCACTTTCTTGCATACGACAGATAAGTGTTTAAGGCATGAGAGAATTGTGAGAGTTTGCGAGGGTCACCGAAGAGAAACACTCTCATAGGAGTTTTACGAAAGATGTAGGGATGGTGGTGAAAAAATTGTAAGATTATGATTGACAATCTTCATATGCATTATTATGTAATCTTTGATATTATCATTGATCTCTTCTCCTCTATAATTTGTCCCGCTTAAAATTTGAAATTTTTCCACGTTAAATTATTTGTATATATTATTATACTGTTATGTGTTTTGATCATCTAACATTGATCTTTTTATTTATTTATTTAAGAAGGGGATTATTTCCCAACAATCATAAACTTGCTTCTTTAGAATTCAGAAGCCTGAATAGGCAAGAATATATGCTAATGATAATTAAAATATACAATGATTCCTTCTTCCAAGTAGGTTGGAAGAACCAGAATCGCACTGCACGCCAAAGATTCCACGTGAAAATTGTCCCACCTTCCACTATATATAAAAGTAGAAGCAAATATACTTTGGTATTTTAGTGCTACTCTTAAAAGTTATAATAAGCACATAAAAGGTTACAACTTATCATTTAAAGTGGATCAAGTCAATTTTTTTTTTAATTTTTATACAAAAATTACAATTTTTAATTCCAAATTATAAAAAAAATGAAAAATTTTGACTACTTACAAGAATTCATATTAATACAAGTTTTCTCGGAAAGGATGCAAGCATAACCCTTCTTTCTTTTATAAAATTATTGACAATGAGAAAGAATCTAACAAATTTCCTCTTCAAGTTAATTACACTGACAGGAAAAAAAAAACGATATCTATGTAATCTGATGATGACTCCATTGTTGCACAAGAGTATATGAGTAATTCATAATGAATGTTTTGTTGCATATAAAAACAAATCATTAGCTCATTGTCTGTTCTATTAGTGAAAATGAGTATAATTGGCTGTATAATATATATTTAGCTGTCATTTGTCATTAATTTTATATTAAATAATGAATGAAGCAGAGTATAATTTCTTTCTGAAAAATTGATTGTGTAACTTTATGAAATGTATAATTTACTCTTCCATGTTCATTTGACCACTAGAGATGCAAAGTACAGTATGCCAATATGCAGAAAGAAATCAATAAATCGATACGATTCTCAAAGTAATCCATCAAATATATATATATGTACCGACGAACTATAAAATATAAGCAAAATCTTTTTTATTGATAAAAACTTCAAAAAGCATATTATCATTGTACATCAAAGCAGATCATTAGTGAATGCTATTAGAGAAGACTTAAATCAAAGACTCTCTGTGATGATATACAATCCAATCTTATTTTTTCTTGATAATAGTAGGAGTGACAAGTCATTTAATACACACATGCAATGTTTTGTATTTAAATTTAAGACACTAAATAAGAGAAAGCCCTAAGACAACACCAGATGCCACTATACCACTAAAGATATCAACCGGTCCAATCTTATTTATAGATTAAATTTTCACTAACATAAATAATCTAGATTTACATTACCATAATGATCAACCAATCATAAGGCTTAAACAATGAGCACTGGGATTGAAAATAAATCAAACTGAGTCAAATTAGCTTGTAAAATAAAATAAACTGAATTCCTACAATTTATAGATGATTATTGAATTATTTTAAAAACAAAGATAATAATATGTTTTATATAAAAAAATTCATAGTAGTATATCAACAATAAAAAGATAATAGTAGTAATGTATATTTTTTTGTGCGTGCGCGTATTTATGTTTATAACATAAGTATCCAACAATTCAAAAGTCAAAACGGTGAGCATTTAATAACTCAAATTTGCATCATTATTAGATGACCTAAATTATATAGTTTATGTATTGCAATTATTTAACTCACATACCTAATTTGTTGACCTAAAAATTGAATCCAACTTCAAATGACTTACACATTACCTTAACTCATTGACCCTCCTAGTAGCACCATCATTATCTAAAAAATTAACCTTGGATAGTGTAACCTTGGTCATAAAGATGGCATCTCACTATGATGAGGTGATTTCATCATCACACCTTATAAAAAAAGCAATCAATCAGCGATTGTGTTGCCACTCATAGAATGTTTTACCAATCCTTGAGCATCAAGGTTCAAATGTGAGATTTCCCACTGAAAGGTAGTCGATCCTTCAAATTTGATGACGTAGATTACATCTTAGGCTTATGTCTTGGCCAATATAAACACAGCTTTGCCAGTCAATTGAATTCATCACAATTGTTTATCTATTCCTTGGACAAATACACACACTCGCGCATGTAGTTTTGGTGCATTGATAGTATTGTTATTAGGGTTCCAGTCAGGGTTAAATTAAACCCTAAGTTGGGCCCTCGGAACTCCAAGCCTGAAAGGAAGTGAAGGTAAATTCAGCTGGAAGTTCAAGGATACCTCTGATTATATGCATGAAATATATATGCAATGTGCATATGTCTAGGGTTTGCATGAACTGAGAGATGGGGTTGCTTGATCTTTTTGGTTTTGTAGTGAAGGGAGCTCCAATTAGGTCTTCTTAATTAAAACACAAATATTTGTACTTTTTTCCTTTCTTTTTTTTTTTTGTGTGTGTATATTTACTGATTGAAACTTTACATTTTATATAAAGAAATTGTTTTTACTACACACCATATCACTATTAGTTTTTTTTTTCTTTTTTTGATAATATAAAGAGATCGTGATTTTGTGAACACAAAAATTTTTACACTCTTTTCTCTAACTAATAAGCTATTTTTTTATTGGTAGACTGTTAATTTTTATGATTATTTTACATTTGCGCACTTATTAATTTATTTTATGCTATCAAATTATAATTCTTGTAAGTTTTAATCTCTATTCATGGCAGGTAAAAATAGGATATATTTACAATCCTATCATTACACACACGGAAGTTTCTTATCTAATTGATTCCTTTAATTTTATTTAGGAACAAATGCCCAAGAGGAAGTGAATATTGAAAGGGAAAACGCTATGACTGCAAAAGCAAATTAAGTTAAGAAGACAAAAGACTTCAAATGAAGGAAGCTACAAAATGGAAGGCCAAAATTTTGGCAAATTTTGCGAAGTATCTTTCAAGAAGAGTTCCTAAAAAAGAAAGATGTTTCATTCCCATCTTTAATAATATAATATTTTTTATCTTTTTTATTCTTGAAATTTGCACTATTCAGATATTCATAAGTGGCTTGTTAATAGTTCCCATTTTATGCTAGCTCTCACTTTTTTAATAGTTCCGAAGGATTGGTTTAAAGTTTTGGAATAATTTGTACTAAATTTACATTATGTTTGTTTTGATGGAAAACATTTTTCATTGGAATAATTTAATTTATTTATATTTATAGTTATAAAATATTAAAATAACAGAATATATTTTATTTATTCAATCTTACACATGAGAAGTATGACATAAAACAGCATCCACTTCTTTAAAGAGGGAAATTGTTTTTGCCCAATACCATAATACATGCAAAATTTTCTTAACACAAGTTATAAAATAAGTCGTATGAAAATTCTTTACTTTTATATTTTTCTATAGAAAAAATTTTCTAAGAAAGAATCGGTGACTAATGGTTGTTGAAGACATAAGAATTTAATATACTGAACAACCTCAATTTTGTAGGAGGGTGAGTCTTGATCGAACCCAAGCGATTAGATAACTAGTTTAAGTGTTAATTGGAACAAGGGAGATTTTGTTATCTAAAATGGAATTCAAAAATTAAATTTCAAAGGTAACATAACAGTCAAATAGAATTTGAGTAAAAAGGTCAATTCAATTGAAAATGCAACCCAAGGAATTGAATGATTAATCTTTGCATGGCTAAGGGATGATTCTTGTAAAGAAGTTATTGCTAGGCCATTGAGTACAAATATCCAAGGTTCTCATGCATTCTAGTTTATAAATAAACAAAAAGTGGTTCAGAAAAGATTGAAGAATTAGAATCATAATCAGTTTGGGTTATGTCATACTAAGTTGAAGGTCTTGCATGATTCTCTTTAGACTATAAATTCTATGGAGCCATCTTGAGAGAAAAGACTTTTGGAAAAACAAGTTCATAATAGTTTTAATGAACAATTGAAGTGTCAGAAGGAAATATTGTATAATAAATATAGAGAATCGTAGGTGAAAGATGTTATATAAATTCTAAATTTTATCGACTATCTATAGTCATAAGGAGGTGAAGGAATAATATAGCTGAAATAAAGCTAGCTTCAGGACATTACTTACGAAATAGATATAAGCTTAAGGATTATTTTATATCAGGGTTTAAGACTGTTTTCTCTAGTTCGAGGAGTGAGTTCACGGATGATTTAGAGGACCTAATTCATCATGTGATTTCTGATGAGAAAAATGTTAGAGTGACTAAAATCCCCTCTGCAGGTGAAGTTTGGAATACATTAACGTCAATTCTGAACCTTAAAGCTCTAGGACTTGATACGTTTATGGCTTTGTTCTATAAAAAATGTTGGGATATAGTGGGCACTAAAGTGGTGGATACAGTTCATACTTTTTTTAGAACAAGTTTCATTCTGATGGAGCTTAATTCTACTTATATTGTTCTAGTGCCAAAGTCTTCGAGTGCAAACTCACTTGGACAATTTCGCCCTATTAGCCTTTGCAATTGCTCTATAAATATCTAAGATTTAAGCAAATAGAATGAGGGGGGTACTTGTTCTCATTAGTTTCGCCCATTCAATCAACTTTTGTGCTTGGACACTGGATTGCAAAAAATGGGTTACTCGATATTGTTCATTCCTTTTCAAAGAAAAAAAAAAAAGCAAAGTAACGGAAATTCATATTGCATATTTCAGAACTCTTCGGATTTAGTCCTACTTTTGTCAAATAGATTAAACGTGTATTTTGATGGTATCTTTTTAAGTGTTGTTGAATGGAAGCCCTAAGAAAAGGTTCTTTCCTTAATGTGGGCTTTGCCAAGGTGATCTTCGTGCACTGTAATTATTTATTCTTTGCTTAGAGGTTCTTCCGAGGCTTCTAATTAAAGCTAGAGAGGAAAAGATAATCTATGGAGTTAAAATCTCAAGGGATAGTCCATCAATATCTCATCTGATGTTTGCATATGATGTTATGGTTTTTTTATGGGAAAATGTGAATGAGGCACAATGTTTATGGGAGATGCTTGATAAATATGAAATATGGTTTGGGAAAAAATTAATTGTCAAAAGTTTGGAGTGTTCTTCCCTTGAAATGTTAAAAGAATCACTAGAAATAATTTAGTTGAATTTTTGTGATTTGGCAAGCTCCGCCGGGAAGTGAAATACTTAGGTATTCTATTGTTTTTATCAAGGTCCAAGTCTAAGGATTTTCACTGTCTAATTGTCAAATTTAAGCTTCGATTAGCAAGTTAGAGGGAAAATGCCTTATCATGGTAGGGCATTATACTATGATATGTTTGATCCGTTTGCAAGTTCCGATGTATTCCATGTCATCTTTGAAGGTTCCTATTGTTTCAAGCCATATTTGGCCGGTTGAAAAGCTTCAATTCTAAGATGGGTCCTTCATAGAAATCAGACAAGATTTTGATCTTTAGATGAAGCAATACAATTAAAAACAACAATGCATATAAAGATTTCACCCTAAAAGGTAGTGAATTACATCAACATGCACAATAATGACAAATGAAATTATAAGCATGGGAGTGGGGGGTTCCCAAAAACTAAAAGAACCAGTAGCGTGTTGAATTGTGTACTAGAGTGCCATAAAGAATACAGAGCATGTTTTAGTAAGTTAAGTGGTTATGAAAATGATGATCCCTCATTAGTGCGTTGATGTAGTATTTATAAGGAATATGGGCAGTTTCTTCAAATAATTGCTCATCCCTTAAAAAAATAGACATGTGCCTTAAATAAAATTTAAAATAAAGACAATATAAATGCAATGTAACTATTCATCATCTGCTTGACATGTGCATTTGCTTTAGTTATATCTGTTAATTGCCACAATTTCTGTGTCGATCTAGTCAATTTGTTTTGGCTTTAATATAATCAACATGTACCAAAAATGGATGGCTAATAAAGGTCCCCTAGTTTGGGTTGATTGTTAAAATGTTGAGCAAAAATTTCAACGTATCAAAAATTTTAGTTGGACAATAAATATCGAGCCAAACTATGTTCTCATGACCCTAGTTCAAGTAATTGACCATCTTAAGAAATCAAAAGTCATATTGAAAAAGATCTTGTTAGAATTAGTTGACCAAAACCATGATCTTTAAGTTGCTCTGTGACACATGGAACCATTAACTGACATATTTGCATGTCCTCCATCAAGCAACAATGATAGCTATAAATGCGGCTAATCAAAAGCTATTCCGTTGTGCCTTTTTGAGGTGCCAAAAAGCAACCACATTTTCCCTTTCTTTGTAATACTACTTTGAATCCTCATATTTCACTTTGCTTCCACCATTTTGGATTGTTTAGATTTTTCTCAAGCTCTTCTATTTTGTGTGCCTACTTCTCCTCCATCAATCTTTAATTTCCAAAACCAAATTCCACATAACTCATGGCTATTGCTTCTAGTTCTTCTTCCTCAATGTCTAGAGCCACTAAAGTTCTAGATCTTCATTTCAAAACACTTTCAATCCTATGGTTTAAGGTGTTCATCCTTTTCCCAGAATTTGACATTAGCAAAAATGAATCACCAATTTTTTGTTCGGTTCCTCTATCTAATGGAAAACTAGACATGGATTTTTTTGTTTTTGCATAAATCTTTATTGTTATCCAAGGTTACTCCTATCACTCTATTGGTATCCAAAATTGTTAGGTTTTTAGGAAATTTCCAAGCCCTTTTACGGTGTATTTGAATTGGTTACATTGAGTTCATTCAAAAAAAGAACATTTATGGAAGGAAATAGGCATTTTTGATATAATGCAATTGTCTTCATTTTCCCTTATGGTATGATTGGCCCGTCATCTTTTGACATCACCACCACCACTGGCTTAAGGCCAAATTTGTCTCACCTTCATTCTTCCCATTGACCAAAAATTTCTGACAACTTGTTCTTATTTGACTTTTTGACAGTATTCCAAGTATCATCTAATTCTCCAATTTCTGATAGCGAACACATCATTTTTCTTCTTTACTGGCTTTCCAAACATCTTTTTTGTGTTTCATCTCTAAGGAGAGCCTTATCCTTTTTCTCCCTTAGATGTTCTATTACATGAAGGATGACATTTGACTTTAGGCCCTTTTGTATTGACTAATCTTTTTGAAAATGTTAATTTGATTGTCAACCATCTTAGAGATCATGGTTCTATTTCTAATTTAGTAGGACCTTTCTAAAATTTTCAATTGTGGTTAACTGTGGCTGTGTAAGAAAACTTCAACTTCTTGAAATATTTTACCCAAAATTTAAAACTTTTATATGGCCCTAAACTTTTGCATGTTTTATTAAAGGAAGAACTTAAGTTGAAATCCACAAAAGAACTATTTAACCATTTATTTTCTATTTTTTATTCATTTTTATGTTGGTTGCTTTTCACAACATCTATCGATGTTTTCTCCCTAGTCTTATTGCCTAGTTTGGTTTACTTCTGATCCACACTTGTTTGATTCTTAAAGTGTCAAAATTTGGTCAAATTTTGTATGTCCTCAGTATCTTCTTTCTAATCTTCCTCAACGGTTGAACTCCTTTTGTCAAACACCTTAGCTCATCAACATGGTCTCGTACAAGGATGTCCAGCCATGCTTTTAGATAACAATTTGATGGGCAGACTTTGAGACCTTCCAAATGCTATCAAGTTAAGGACTCTATTATTGTCATGTGGGCATAGTTTGAGCTTCACAATTTTTCTCCATGTTTTGCATACACAATGTTGTTCTCATAGTGGTGGTTATCTAAGAATCACTTATATTTTAACACACCTATCTCTGACAAGCATTCTCGTTGTGTGACTATTTAAACCACAAAAGCTTCAACAAAGACATCAGCTATCCACATTGCTAAAATATAAACCTTTGAAAAATATTATAAAGTCAAGCATGATCATAATTGAGGTTGATGAAACCCATAACAAGAAACTAAACACTTATTATGAATGTCACCATCAATCCTAGTGGAAAGACTCTAATAAAAACCCTCTAATAATGATGGACACTCTTTTTTTTTTTAAAAAAAAAAAGAACTGAAACCAATTCATCTATCTAATGTTCCCTTTAGTTTGGCCAAACTAGTAATCCCAAATCTTAGCCTTGATGTTACTAATGCCTATCATTTTCTATATACTTTTGACATTAGTGAATTACCAGTGGCCTATATGATGAATTTCTTAAGTAATTTGCTTGATTTTTATACTTTATCTTGACTTACATGCGCTAACTTTTGGTTTGGCTATTTTTTCAGATGTTGTAGCGCCCACTCTAGTGGAGACTATGTGGCAAGAGCTATAGCCAAGGAAGTACAATGGAAATGTGATAAGACAAATACTATGTTTTTGGACAACAAGCCACCAACATCAAACAAGAAAAGAAAATATTAGAGGAAAACCCAATCTTGATTAGCCAACACCTAGGTGGTTGAAAATGAAGTGACAAAGAAAGAAGAAGGTGAAAAAGCTCCAAAAAAGAAAAGGATCATCAATTTGAAAAGGGCTAGCAATATAGTTTTTGAATGTACTGTGTCTAAAATTCCTTCTTAACTAACTCAACAACCAATTTCTTTAGTTGCCCATGATACAACTTAGTTGAATGTATTCCCAATCAATTTCATTCTTTTACACTCTTTACTTCTTTAGATACTGACATTGCTCATACAAAATTAGAACCCAATCAATTCTATATGTTATTTGAAGCCAAACATATATAGTAAAACATGCTACCATTCCAACAATTTCACCTCAGAACGCTACCTATATTTAGGTTGAATATTTATTTGAATTATTATTTGTTTTACTTATCCATTCCTACATTGACACGTCTTTTTAGGGTCAATAACCATCTGATCTTGATGTTATGCCGCCTATATGAGCAAATAAAGCACATCAGTCAACATACTTCAAGCCCCCATGATTTTGTCCTAAGTCCTAAAATAACACCTTATGGTCATCGTGCTATCCCATCAGAGTATATACTTGGGTTCTTAAATCTCTCCATCAAGAAATAAAATTATTGAATTTTGACACAACTCAACAATTTGATGAGGTAGATGAAGTGATTGTAGCTCTAGAGTCATTGCTATCAGAGGAGGATGAGACTTTGTCTACATTTGTTTCTGCCGAGAATAAGTCAAATGGATGCCCCTACTTCTAAAGCAAAGAATGATAGAAAAAATAAAATAAAGCAAACCATCCAAACTCTTAATGCTATCCTACAACATAACTTGGAAGTTGTTATCTCAGATGGCCACTAACATAATGCTCTCCAATCTTCACTATAGATTTTGCAAAGCACACTTGAAATTGAAGTCACCATTAGCTTAAAGTCTTTTGCTCTTAATTTCTAAGAGCAATTGTTGTCTCTCTTGAACAAGTCAAAGACAGAGCTACTATTGAAATTAATCTCCAAGAATTGTCATCAAAGAAAGAAAAATTAGTTTAGTTCTCAGAATAAGTTGCTTGAACTAGGAAGAATTTGATTGAAAAATATAATGCAATCATAGAGTTAGCTAAAATTAATTCAAAGGATATCACTGCAATTGTGTCAAAAATTGCAAAATTGCAAGAAGAACTTTGTCCACTTAGAGCAAATTTGTTGAACTTAGAAGTTATGGTTAAATCAACCAATGAAGACAGAGCCCAATTTGCCAAAAAAGTTAGAGATGCCTTGATCGATCTTAAGATAAATATAGCACAAGTGCATCAAGCTAATGTTGCTTGCAAGATAGCATAATTATAGAAGATGGTGGCAACTCGGCAGTAAAGGGAACTAAAATATACTTTTGATTTGAACTTTAAGAAAATTTGTGATGCTTCTTAACTAATGTTGTAATTTTTATTTTGGGCTCTTGAAGTGTACTTCATAGATGATTAGTTTATACATTTTAAAATATTTAACATTTATGACTTTGGTAATATTTTCATTTCATGCTTTATTTCATAGCCACTTCCATTGAATGTATGCATGACCTTAAATGACCCTTCCTAATGTACAAGGCATTATCAAGCATCTTATGTCAAAATTTTGAATATTGATCAACATGTTTTTTAATCACATTTATGAGTACCTTGTTGCAAACGTCCACCTGACCATTTGCCTGTGCATAATAGGGTTTGAAAGTCAACTTTTTTATTCTCCTCGATTCAACATACTCTGTAATTTGTAAGCCCGTGAACAAAATTCCACAATTTGTAGTAATTATTGCTGGCAAACCAAATTGACAAATAATATGAAGTTCAAGAAAGTCAATTACATCATATTGTTTTACTTCTTTGAACACAATGGCATTAACCCACTTAGTAAAATAATCTATGGTCACTAAAATAAAGTGATGCCCTTGAGAGTATGGTGGGTATATTTTTTTGATTAAATCCATTGTCCAACCCTTAAATGACATGTTTCTATGATATAATTAAGTTCAATTGTTGGTATTTTCTAAATTGGCCCATGTTTTTTACATTCTTCACATCCTTTGGCACAGTCAATGTAATATTTAATCATGTTAAGCTAATAAAAATCTTGTCAAATAAAAATCCATTCCATTTTGATCCTAGCTTGGTGTTCTCCACAAATTCCTTCATGCACCTTAGCCAATACTGTTAATGCTTTTTCATTACCCAAGCATTTTAATAATTGTCCTTTGAAACCTTTCTTTTTAAAGAAACAACCCATTTACTTATACAAATTTGATGGTATTTACTCTAACATTTTGATAAATTGATGCTAAAGGATTCAACAAATAATTTACCAACGATGTTCTTCGATCTGATGGTGCAGTATTGGCTTTACTATAGAACACTTCTCAAGTATCAATCATTTTCAGGAAAGCAAATTTGACCATATTCCTTATAAATCAAACATTGTTAAATTTATTTAGAAAATTTCTTTTTCTTAATCTTCTGCCAAAGGTAATTTGACCCAATTCATTGGCTTTTTCATTTTCCCACCTCAGTACATGTTTTGTAATCGCATCCTCAAATTTTTTCAAAAGTTTGAAAATGATTGGCAAATACTTTATTAATCTCACATCTAAACATTTATACTCTTGAGAAAATTATTTTTTGACTAATTGTGGATCACAATAAATATTAACACATCTTGCTTATTGATCTAGTAAAATCTCTAAATTGACTATTAATGCTTCATATTTAGCTTCATTATTAGAGCACTTTTCATCTAATATAAATAAAAATTCAACTGGTTTCTTTTTCAATGCAATGACTAAAACCCCTACACTTAAACCAATTTTATGACAAGAACCGTCAAAATATAACTTTCATGATTTCATACTAACATAGTTAGTTACCTTCCCATGATGCTCAGCTACAAAATTGGTAATTGCCTATCCTTTGATGGCTTTCGATAGGTAGTATTGTAAGGAAATTTCTGTTAAACTCAATGCCTATTTTTCAACTCATTTGTGGATAAATTGTTTTGACAATATATATTTTAGAATGTTGGATTTTGCAATAATATGCACATTAGTTGGCTTCAAATAATAATGCACTTTGCATAAGAATAATACAAAGCCAAACACAATTTTTACATTGTCAAATATTTTTATTCTATAGAATTAAAAACCCTAGAAAGATTAAAGATAGCCCTTTCTAAACTATGTCATTGTCTTGGGCTAGAAAACATCCAATTACATCATCATTAGTCAAAACATAAAATTTAAGTGGCCTTTCTGACATTGGAGATGGCATCACTGGGGTTGCTATTAAATATTGCTTGATATCTTCAAATGCTTGTTGATAACACTTCTTCTAAAAAAAATCTTTTTTTGCCTTCACTTTCAAAAAGGTGAAAATATTTTTGTTTGACTAGATAAATTGTAAATAAAACATTCAATGAAATTCATCTTGTCAAGAAAGATTTGCAATTCTTTCTTGTTTGTTAGTGCAATAGTTCCTAGAATTGCTTTGGCCTTGTTTCTATCAACTTCAATCCCCTTTTGACAAACTAAGAATCCAAAGAAATTACTTTCAAAAACACCAAATGCACATTTCAAAGGATTCATCTTTAGATTGTTTCGATGCATTTGTTTAAAGGCTTAGATCAATTTTTGTATGTGCTCTTCATAAGATTCAACTTTGACAACTACATCACCCATGTACACTTCTATTGTTTGCTGATTAATTCATGAAGATTTGTATTCTTAACCTTTTGATAAGTTGCTCCTATATTCTTCGAACTACAAGGCATTAGCACCCATTTAAAGGTTCCTATCGCTCTAGGACATCTGAAAGTTATCTTCAATGTATCATCCTCTACAATGTAAACATGAGTATACCTAGCATTTTCATCAATGAAGTTGACAACAATGTGCCCTAAAGCTAAGTCAATTAGCACGTTGGCTATTGGCATAAGACATTCATCTTTCATTGTAGCATCATTCAAATTTCTTAAGTTGATGCATTCTTTTTTCTTCATCACTAAAACCACATTTGAAATTTGTTCGACATATCTTACAGTTTAGATGAATTTGGCTTTCAGCAGCCTTTTAATTTCTTATTTAATTTATGAAATATATTAGGAGCAAAATGCTTGGGAGCCCGTTTATGTGGTCGAAATCCTTTTGTAATTAGTAATCTGTGTTTGACTTGGTCTTGACTTATGCCTGACATTTTCTTATAGTTCCTTGCAAAACAATCTATGCATTCCTTTAGAACTTGAATTATTCTCATTTTTTTCAACTTCAGGTAAAAGTGCACTAATGTAATTCGGACCTTTTTCCATCTCTAGTTCCTAAATTCACTTCCTCTAAAGGATCTTAGACTTCAATTTTCTTTTTCTTTTTCCATTTCTCAATGGTGAGTCAAGAAATCCAAGTGGACTATCATCATAAATACAATTTGGAAGAATCATTACATCCTTTTGCTTGGCCACATAGGCCGATAGTTAAGCTAAATGCTTTTGTATATCATTCATTGTTTTTATAAGCCAAACCTATCCATGACATTTGGGATTATAGAGAATCTTGATGAATTTATGATGCAAATGTCAACTTCTTCTGGGTTGAAGCCCCTTTCAACTATTAAAGGTTTGATGTAAGGACTGTAAATTTCAAATTTAGTGTCACACTGCTGAACATAACAAGGGTTGTCATCAACTAAGATACATTTTACTCAACCATTATCGATCCATTTTACTAACCTTTGATAAACAGTCGAGGGTATGACATTGATTGTGTGCGTCCATTCTCATCCTTACAATAGGTTACAGCTTGATTTCGATGGAACCAATACAAAAAGAGCTTGTTGGGATATAGAACTGACCATCAAATCAACTAGCACCACTCCTTTTTTATGTTGACATCCTCCTATTAAAATCTAACATTGCAATGTTTGGTGGTACCAAACCTTTGACAAATTTCCTAAGCTTGATGAAAGTTGACCTTGGCATTAAGTTCACAAAAGCATTACTATCAACCAAGATGTGATTTATTGTTCAACCATTGGCATGTGCTTTTATATGTAAAGGTTACAAATGACTTTTCATTTGCTCTATTGGTCTTTCAAAGAAAGCATAGGCATTTCAATTAAAGTAACTATTTCATTATAGTCATTTTCCTCATAGAAATCATCAGTCAAATCTTGTTTAGAACTCACAAAAAAATCAATTGATATAGTGCTGCTTGACTCTCTCGAGCCTAATGGGATCTTATAAAAATATTGGCCCATTTTTTGTCTCTTTCTAAAAATAGCTTGTCTTTGCATTTGAAGCTTTTGAGTCCTTATTAGAGGTGGAGGTTGATAATTAAGGTTGTACCATTTGTTTTGACCTTTTGGAATTCTAGGCTTCCACATTTGTTTCTTACTTAGTTGAGGTTCATTGGCTACCCACTTCTCCCTTGGCATGTCTCCTCAAGATACTCAAGTTTGGTCAAAATAATTTTTTTCTCTTTTGTTAAATTGGCTTTAATTATCAAAGTCGATTCTTTTAAAGACTGATTTTTCATTTGTATCCATGGCTTCTTTTATTTTTCTCTTTCTTTTTTGTCTTTTTTATGACAATCATACCCTTTTGCATAGTTGAAATAATCTTTTCATCCTTTTATTTTATCCTTGGGGTTTATTTTGTCATGGTCCCTTAAGTTGACAAGTAAAACTCTTACCTTATCATAATACTTTTCACATCTAGGACACAATTTTACTATCTTGCTTTTGACATTGATCCTTTTGAAAAAAATTTAATTTGACGTGTCTTCCTCTAGATAGGCATCAAGTATGAAAAGTGCATCTAAAGGATCATCATATTCATTGATTGTTACCATGTTCACTTCACTTGACTCCAAAGATTGAACATAATTTGCACTTGTCAGGTAAGGATCTTTGTTAATTATCGTGCCTTTTTCCTTATCAACAAATTGAAGGCATCCTTGCTTGATAGCCTTCTCAATCATATCCCTAAAATACATACAATTGTTAGTAGTATGGCTTAACATGTTATGATACTTGCAGTATTTTTGATTTTTGACTTCTTCATTAATTAGAATCCTGTGTAATCAGACAATTTTATCGGCTTATTTTTCAACAAGAAGTCAAAAATTTTATCTGCCTTATTTATATCGATAGAATAATTTTTCTTACTTATGTTGTCCAATTTATCTTTTATTTCTTAATTCTTTTACTAAGAGACAAACTTATGGAAGGCTAAGTTTTAATTTGGCTAGATGTATTTCATTTTCATCCTTTGTTTCTTCTTCTTTAACATAGGCTACTTTTTCTTTTCTAAATAGAAATTTCTTGATTTGATTGTCTTTCTCTTTATGCAATGTTAAATTTGCCTAACTCTATGGCCAATTGAGACATATTTGTTTTATGTTGATTGAGAAGCCTTTTTCAAATCACAAATTTTAAACCTACTGCAATAATTTTAAACATCACAAATTTTGTTATACAAGCAAAACAATGGGTTTTGCTTATTGAAACCTAGATAGGTAATCATCAACACTTTCCTTTGATGACTTTTTTATGTTCAACAAATTGGTTTGACCAATCCTCATTTTGCCTCTATAAATTAGTTGTAAAAAATATTTTCTAACTGTGCCCAAGATTGCACTAAATTTTGTGGTAACCTTGAATACTATGCAAAAACAATTTTGGTCAAGGATAGAGGGAAAAAAATTCATTTTCAAATATTTATTTCTACCAACTCTCGACACTTTGTAGTAAATCGAGCTATATGTTTAATTGTAGATTAATTATCTTCGCTATAAAATTTTGTAAATTTTGATAATTTAAAAACTCTGAAGGCTTCTACTTGATTTATCCATTCTAAAAAGCACCCTTATAGTTAAGATAAGTGTTGTGCCTTCCTAATTGGTTCAATCGTTGTTTGATTAAGAACTAGATGTTTTGTTATAGTCTTTGTGGAAAAATTTGATTTTGATTTGGGTTTATAGAGATTTACACTTTATCATTAATTCGATTATCATTTCAAATTTTTTCTTCCCCACATTAAAGTATCCTAATTTGGCCATATTGTGGTTGCTCTAGCTCAGGTTTTTCATTTTCGATGTTCTTTGCCCTATTTCATCATCATGACTATTATTTTCAATATTTTGACTATTGACATTATTCCAATTATTGCCTAAATGGATTTCATTCTTTGTTGACTCAGGGCATTATTTTCTAGCAATAGTCGAAGTATGGTTGCAATCTATTGTGACATGATGTGGATCATATCATTATTACTTTCATCCATTTGTTGTTTAAAAATAATAACATTTTCAGAAGTTAAATCGAATGGATTTCCATGATAATTTGGATCCATTTGTGGTAAATATGGCACACCATAAGACATTGGGCCCCAAGTACTGGTCCAATATTATCTTGTGGTCCATTTTGATCAATCAAATTATTATTATTATTATTATTTCTAGTTTTATTCAATGATTCTTTTTAGTTCCTTTTATTTTGTTTCTAATTTTGGTTGTTTCTTTGCATATTGTTTTGATTATTTTGGTTGTTACTAACCACATTTTCAACAAAACTAGTAGCATTACCAGCATTTTCATTTTTTATGGGCCTTTCCTTATTTTGAGGGCTATTTTGTGAATTTGTAGTACATACTTTCAGATTTACCTAACAAAATAGTATCACTTCTAAGGATCATACAAGATCAGAGATGAAGAATACCTTAATTGTATCCTACTAGATGTGCCAATTTGTTTCCAGTCAAATTTTATAGGTTGGAAAGCTTTGACTCCAAGATGGGTCCTTTATAGAAAATAGGCAGATTCTAATCTTCTAGGATCTCTAAGTGAAGCAATATAGTTGGAAACAATAAAGCATATAAAGATTCCACCCAAATGATTGTGAATTACATCAAAAGGCACAATAATGGTCCATGACAAATATGGGAGTGAAGGGGCCCCTAAAATCTAAAAAGATTAGCAAAGCATTGAATTATGTAGAAAAATGCCACAAAGAACATAGAGCATGTTTTGGTAAGTCGAGTAATTATGAAAAAGATGATACCTCATTCTTGCAAATCATTGATGCATTGTTCATAAGAACCATGGTTAGTTTCTTTGAATAACTATTCAAGAAAATTAGCCTTTAGAAAAATGGACATGCGTCTTAAAGAAAAAAAACCCAAAGATAAATTTTAAAATAAAGGCAACAAGATAATTGAAAGGTAATTGTTCATCATGTGCTTGACAAGTGCATTTGCAATAGTTATATTTATCAACCACCACAACCTTTGTGTCCATCTAGTCAATTTGTTTTGACTTCAATAAGTCAACATGTATCAAAAATGGATGGCTAACACCTATGGAGATATATAATAAATTTGTCGGCAATTTTGATAGAAGGTTAGTGATGATAAATAGCACTATTATTGTCTAAGGTCATGGGCTTCACTTTGTAAACCTAAGAGTGGGTGTGGTATCAATTTTAAATTTTTTTCATAATATTAATCAAGCTTTGCTTACTAATTTAGCGTTGAAGATTTAAACCACTAAAAATGACTTGTGAGTACAATGCCTTTGAGAGAAGTGTGATAACAATCAAAAGTTTTCTTCCTATAAGTAATGTAAAGGGAACATGGGTATGCAATGTGTTCTGCAATGTTTAAACTTAATTCATAAGGGGAGTTCTTAGATAGTAGGACAAGGGGTAGATGTTTAGGCTCTTCATGATCAGTGGCTACTAGAAAATATTTATTCTTAAGCCTAAAGATGGGTTAATAATCTCTTCATGAGAGTTTAAGAGTTAATGTAGTTGAATTGGAGGCCGTGGAATGAGTTTTTAATTAAGGAATTATTCTTTTATGAGGATTCTAATCATATATTGTAGTTACAAATGTCAAATAGTGGTAAAGACAATTTAGTTTGGGCCTTTAGCTATTCTGGTCAGTTTTTAACCAAATCAATGCATAAATCTATAATTCAAGCTTAGAATCAATCAAACAATTCCACAATATCAATTTCACAAGTAGATAGGAAGATATGGTCTCAGACATGAAGCCTTAACCTACACCAAAGACACAAAATCATGTTATGGAAAATAGTGAGGGGACTCTTACCTACAAAATCACAAGTTAGGAACTTGACTGGGATTGGAAACATGTAGTGCCTAGTATGCATTCATGCCCCAAAAATGGAAATTCATTTACTCTATGGTTGTGAAATTATTTAACACCTGTGGTTTGGGTTTTGTAGATTCAATCTTGTTTAGTTGTAAGTCCAATCTTCTTCAAAATTCCTTCAGTTGTTGATTAAGGGAGATGGAAAGCTTTACCTGAATTTGAATTGTGAATTATGCTTAAAGACAATTGCTTTTGTTGTAATTGCTTTCAAAAGGCTATGGGAGTATTAGAATGCAATTGTGAATGATGGAAGGTAGATGAATGCTGAACAAATTGAATGGATGTGTTAAAGGATCAAATTACACTTGAGGGAGGAGAGAATTAAGGCATCGGTGGATTTGCAAGAGTGAAAAGCTATCTTGGGTTTGGGTTCAAGGGAGGGTCAGAATGTGCTTTTGGACCAAAGCATTGTGAAATGAACTCCCCCTCTCTATAAGGCAATAAAATTTAACATTGATGCAACATAGGCTCAAGGTAAGTCTTTAATGATTGTTTTGGTTCAAAATGTGGAAGGTAAGGTGTCGGGGCTTTGGTATGACATCTATGAGTGTGCATCTTCTATTGCAGTTGAATTCCTTGCATTTCAAAAAGCTATTCTCATATCTCATAATTTTGGAAGCTGAGATGTTTTAGTTGAAAGTGACTTTAAAGTTGCTATGAAAACTTTGTTGGGTATTTCAGTATGCCCTTGGAGAGTGATTTTCATATTTGAAAATTTTTGAAGCTCAATATCCTCAATGAATAATATGGATCTTATGTAGTGCCTAATTGAGTGAACATGAAGTTAAGAAAAGGGTTGCTCAAGTAATTAGGAGTGGTACATGACATATGTCTCAAATTCCTCCTAACATTGAATCTTTTGTACTTCATGACTCTTTTTTCCTTGAGAATGAATAAATAATTTATTTTTTAGCAAAAAAAAGCCATAATAAAAAAATTAAAGCAAATGATCCTAAATGAACAATTATTTTGTAATTAATTCAATGCTTCACCAATCCTTGAGCATCAAGATTGTCTAGAGATTGCATTGCAAAAAACCCCCCATACTCTCTCTCTCTTCCTCAAATGTAACATATCTTCATAGTTTTAATTTTAGGCTTGAAAGGTAAGGTTTTAAGTAAAAAGCCTTTTATTACTATAGAAACACATTTACACATTAGTTATTTCGCACATGACATACTGGTTAGGAGATTGACGTGTATCTGGGTGACATTATAGGTTAGAACAATCCATGTCACGTGTAAAATAAGAAACGACAATGATTTTTTTATATACAGTGCCACCTTTTTATTTGAATTTATTTTACAGGTTAGGTTTTTTTTTTTATAAAAGTTGATGCCTTTTTTTCAACTAAAAACATATCTTTTTTTTTATCACAAACTAATGTCTTTTCTTGACTACTAATGGTGTCAATTTTATAAAATAACCAACATCTTCTATCAATCATTAAAGATATCAGTTTTATATAAAAATAAACATCATTAGTGGACAAAAGATGTTGGTTTTGTATAAAAATTGATGTCTCTTCCCTTAATAAAAAAACCTGCTGCTAGCTACATTTTTAGAAAAATCTACTGCTACTAACACATTGTTGCAAAAATAACCATCGAATCAAAATCTATAATCACCCGACACAATCCCAATTTCAACACTTTAAACATTTTATTAGATCAACGAAAAATTTAATAGACTACAAAACTAAATAAAATTAAAAACCACCAAATTAATAGCAAGTCTATACATAATAATCATTTAATTACTTTCTGGGTAAATTCCCTTAATTGTTCTTCTCTTTTAGCAAAGCCTTAAGGATCTATTATCTAAAAAAAGAAAATAGTAACTTGCATTACATATTGCTAGAAGCATTTAGATAACTTTTGTTACTTCTATGAATACCACACCAGGAAAAGCAACCATTTTTTCAATAAATTTATAAATATATATGATAGCGAACAACTTGATGGAATCAATAAAAATTCTTTGCATTATTTGAAAGGGTTAATAGAAAAAGGAAACCAACAAGCATATAATTATGATAAATGCATACAAAGCTTTGAAATATCTTTTTGAAAAATGGCAACAACATCTAAACAATAATGAAGAAATGCATAAATAGTCAATGAAATGCATATATAAGTAGTTATCAAGAGTCATTTAGAGTGACAATATTATAATGGTTTCTTGTATTTTGAGTTTTAAGCAAGTGAGTGAAATAAATATATAATCAAATATAAGCATCTAAACCAAAAATTATATAGCTAGTTGTCTATATATACAATAAACACATAATATATCAAGTATAAGCATCTAAACTAAAAAAATTATATAGTTGCCTACATATACAATAAACACATAATCAATTAGCTTTAATTTTTCCTTGCTTTTTTCTTTATGAAGATATTCAAACCATATCTCTTCATCATGATCATCTCACATGTAGAAATCCTCTGAATTGCTTTCATCATTCACCAGAGGTACTCTTGAAGAGAAAGGAAAGGTCTCCTCATTATCATTACTTATGTCTTCTTCATTCCCATCACCAGTAATCTATCTCTTCCCTTGAAGTACTACAGATTACTTTTTATCAGATAGGTTTGTGATATAAAAAACCTGTTTTGTTTAGGATGCCATTATGAATGGTTCCTTCTTGTGACCTTTCCTATTAAGATCCACTAATGTGAACCTTAATTCATCAACTTGAATATTATTGTTATTCTCAACCTATTTATATAAAAAAATAAGCACCCTAAATTTGATGTAGTTAAACACCCATATGTCTTCAATAATCCCGTAATATGATATATTCACTTATATAGGGATTTTATCTTTGAAACTATAAACATGTATCAACAAAACCACCAAAATAACCCCACTACTTTGCATAGTGCTCCTTCATCTTGTCCCTTTGTCTAGGAAGAATACCCATTAATGTCATATCCATGACAAGACTTGCATGTGAGGCCTATAAGCTTGTAGTTTTACAAATATTATTTGGTGTTTGTGCTAATAAAAAATGTACTTAATTGTGGAACCATGTAATGAAGGAGCGGTTGTGTTTAGCTTGTACCCACTATTCATTTTTTCCATGATTTTACTCTCTTGTAAGGGTCATATGGTCGTCCAAGTAAGGCTCCACTTCTTCGCTATTATACATGACATAAAGGTGTGCTTGTACCCCTATTTCATGACTAATGCTCACTATTTGTGTCCCTAATGTACCTATACCTGCAATTCTTCCTTCATGAGAAGACTTGGGAAGTGTTATCACTGGCAATTGTATAGGGTTTGCCAAAAATTACATTAATATTTTTCACGAGTTCATAGACCTTGTCCCCATTTAATGGCATTAGAGCTTTTCCTTCCTCTAGTGGCCCATTGAAAGCCTTTCTTTGCCTATAATAATGGTAAGACTGGAGAAAAAATCTATAGTGATTAGCATATACTGTCTTCTTTCTATGCTTAAGTTGATAAGAAGATGTGTTATAAAAAATAAGGCATGCTTTATGTCTTTTGAAACTATATCTAGAGAAGTTCTTGTAAGCTAGGAAGTCATTTATTCTACAAAATAGCAAGGCATGCAACTGAAAAGACTACTAACAATATGCATCAAACACCAACACATCTTTATCGCACATCATCCTCAAGTCTTCAATAAGCTGTGTCAAAAAAACTTTTATATAATTTCATGCTTGCTCAGGGCCTAAAATCATTAATGGCAACATTATATACTTGTGCTTTATACAAAACCAAGGAGGTAGATTATAAATCACCAATAGAACAGGCCATATGTTGTGTTTGCTACTCAGGTCAGCATGAGAGTTCATTCCATATGTACAAGGTCCAAGCATAATGTTTCTTGCTTTACTACTAAATTCAGAGAATAATGAATTAAGCGTTTTCTATTAAAAAGAATTAGTCAGATGTCAAAGTATATCAACAAAAATCATTCAGTCCACATTTCACGCTAAGTACTTAGGATCTTTTACATTAGCAAACATGTGTTTAACACTTAGTATTATTGGAAGATACCATAACACCTTAGTTGGAACCCCTTTTATTTTTATACTCCATAACCATCGGGCAAAAGATTTTCTTGGTCTCATAAGTACAATCCGGGAGTTCATTACTTTTTGAAAATATATCTTTCAACACTTGAAGCAAGGTCATGAAACTCTTATCACTCTACCCATTCTCTGCTTTCAAGTTAAACAATCTCAACATAACAGATAATCATGTAAATTTAGTATAACCTAGATATAGAAGCTTTTCTACATCACTTAACAAGCTTTTAAGGATATGTGATTGCTCAATAAAATTATCTTCAATAACATTTTTCACCATAGTTTCCAATCAATCATCTAAACTATCAATTTCATCATTTTGGTACCCTCCCTTGTCTTGATAACTATTAGACATACTAGGCAATTCACTTTCACCATATCATGTCCATCATGTATACCCTTTATTAATACCATGAATAAATAAATGATCCTTAACTTCCTTAACTTTCATTCTCGTAACACAACAATATCTTACACAAAGACACCTAATCAGCTCATTACTATTTGCAACATGTTCATCAACAACAATTCTAATAAATTTCTCAACCCCAATTGCATATTCTTCACTTAATTGATCAGTACATCCACTTACAATCCATGACTTCCAAATCTAAATTTCAACAAATACACAAGCCAACAAATAATTTTGGATGAATTTAATTTGAAACAAAAAACAACTAGGGCTCATAATAAACTTAATTATCTCACAATTCATCTCATCTACACAATATCAATCATTAATAGGATTTAAAAAGAAAAATAGTTGTTACCTAGAAACAGAGAGAGAGAGAGAGAGAGAGAGAGAGAGAGAGAGAGAGAGAGAGAGAGAGAGAGAAAGAGAGAGAGAGAGATGAAGAACATCGATTCAAACCATCGAGAAAGGGAGACCAAGAATAAGCTAGACTTTTGTGATTGATGAGAGATTAGAGTGCAAGGGAGAGTGAGATAGCCTTCAAATCGTCAAAGATGGAGGGGAAGAAAGCTAGGATTTTAAACCAGCCAAAGTGATAGTCAGTTCTGTGAAAACTTTTTATAAATAGCAAACTTTGGATATCGGTGTTTGAGTAAGAACCAACATCTTAATTTTCATTTGCATGAACTTTTCTTATGCCATCTAATTTAATTTGAATTATTTTTGTCCATTTTATATTTTACATAATATATTACAATTTTCACAAAATGAATTGCCTAAAGGATAATTATTTTTTAAATTATTTTGTCCAATTTAATAATATTTAGATTCTTGAAATATTCTATAGTCTTAGTAAAATAGAATTATTTGATTAGGAATAGAAAAAAATTAGTGATTAGAGAAAATTTTATTCATATGTGAAATTGGACAAAATAATTCAAGTAAGGAGACCTTAGAAAAAAATGCATATCTAGTATTAAATCTAATTAACATGTGCTGAGACTTTGAATGCCAGTTTTAGTTTGAGTGTAAGGACTAGTATCTCTAATGTATTGCAAAAGTCAAAAAATAGATTGTCTTTTTTTTTTTTTTTTTGCAAACTTACTCACAACCACATCATAATGATGGAATCAATATTTGCAAAACAAATATACATAACAATTATTGCTAAATATAGATATGAACTATAAATACATACAACAAATCATATATCCATATATCATAGAGCAACATCATATTTTTTATAACTGAAATCTCAATAGATCCAGATCAAACTATTAGGTCTTAAGAGTAAAATATTTTATTACCTCTTATGGATCAGGGTCTTCCTTCATTTGAATGATTATGTCACTTGTATATCTCATTATAAGGAATCCACATTTCAAATTTCCTTATTCATGATGACACTACAATAAATCAAATAATCATTTCAATCAAATATAAAATTACTTTGGTTATTACAAAAGTATTTGAGATGATCAAAAAAGTTACTTTTATGGTGATCCATTTTTTGTTAGGCCTTTTCCTATAGTCATCCATGTAAAAATGAATCTTAAGACATTTGTTTAATCAAATTCATGCAAGATTTTGGTATGTTAATAAAGGAAATCATATGTAAATTTTAATTTACAAAACAACTCATAAATCAACTAAGTTTTTTATATCCTTGTGCAGTGGATATCCTAAGCGATTAAGCCAGCACGCCACATTTCTCTACATAAATTATGAACAGCATCCAATGATGCCTATAATAACAAAATATCAAATAAGGAAAAACAAAAATAAAGCCTATAATAACAAAATATCAAATATCATATTTGATACTTATGACTTAATGAATGGTGCAAAAACATAATGCTTCTTTTTTTACGACTCCTGAGATGTATGTTGTTTTATCACTATAGATGAAGCCTATTGGTGCAAGTAATTTTGGATATAGAAATCCATAGGCATCCAGTCCCTTAGTCTCAAAGTCATGATACATAAGCCTTTACAAAGAAATAAATTAAATGGTTAAGAAAACACTTTGAACTATATAATATAAATAAAATTATGAATTGAAAGTTAAAGATAAGCTCAAATTTCAAAAAGTCGAACGTAAGATATATTTATCTCTTCCATGGCTATGAATTACATGATGTCATCCTCAATCACAAAAATTTCACATTCATTACCATAACCTCGGCATCCATATAAATTTGAATGAAATCCTCATTTCCGATCTTCTTAGCCATAACAAATAACCTTTTCCTTGGTTCAACAAGAGACAACTCTTGGGGCTGACTTATTTGAGTTATTGATTCCTTTGTCTACTTACTCTCAACCTCCTTGGCCTTCTCCCCCTTATACTTACTCCTTTCTTGGTGAGATGCCTAATTAATATGCATAAAATTATAAAATTTAGATATTAGAAATGCAGTAAAATGGGGACTTTAAAAAAAATTACTTATTAGGTAGAAAATGATACCTTTATAGCCAAAGTGATAAGAATCTTTGACCTTGTGATGTAAGTCCCAATCACTTGGCCCGCTATCCCTAATTCATCCATTGGCGCTAGTAGTTTTGCAATTTGATCTAGTGGAGTGTGAACTATGATCTTCGCTTAATCAACCAACAACTAGAGGGTGCAATTGTGGAAACCCCTTCCATATGCCACTATACATTTCTCAAGTGCTAAAGTTAGACATTTGACTCCTTTCAATATAGACAAACCAAATTGAAAAAGTTATAATGCTATTTTTCATAGAAAACATTAGAAACTACTTACATAATAAAGGAAGGTTAAGCTTTTAATGATAGTTATTTACCTCCAGTAGCTCTACAAATGTGTCAGGGTCTCTTGGGGAGCTAGCTTTTGCACTGCTAGGTGGGGGAGAAGGTATATCTCTACCTCATCATCTACAGGCCTTGGGTTAGCGAGTGGCTACATGCCTGTTTTCTAAAGGTAGGCCACCATCTTTTGTTCAAAAAGTCCTTCCATTTCGGCCCAAGTCTCTAATCTCTCTTTTCATGTCACTCAAGTAATAATATCTACAGTAAGATCTTCCACAAAAAGTAATGATTCTTGGTGATACTTTGATGATCCTCCAAAATAGGCCTCAAGACCTACTCCTATCATTGCCCCCTAACATGATCGAGTTACTCTTGAGTCCCAACATAGCTGTCAAAAAGTCCACCTTCCAGATGGAGTAAACTCTCCTTAGGTCAATTGTTACATGAGAGAATCATATGGCATACAATTAAGAAAATTTATTAGCACTTAACACTTATAATTACTTAAGCAATGAGCACTTGCATATTACTTACAATTTTCTCATCAACTATCTATCTCTCTTCAATCGTATATTCACATTTTATCTTGACCCTCACTCTCTTCCATAATTCATGTCGAGATATGGACATTACTTATGAATTGGACTAATTAGAAGCTTGTTATTTTACAATATTTTCTTTCACTAATGCTTACTCAAGCTTCACATGTTTGCAACAAGACGACCTATATTATATATTTTTTTTGCTTGTCTCTCCCTATTGGCTACACTCATACTCTAATGACAAAAAAAAAAGTTAATAAGATGGTCAAATTACTTATAATATATAGTTGTAAAAAATATAAGGTAAGGTAAGACGGCCAAATTTACCTAAAAAGCCCCAAATTAGCATTGCTTAACAAAATCATCCCACACTTGTTCATTGAGGAAGTTATATTTCTTAATAGGGTTTTCATCACCTTTCCTCTTGATAGTGATATAATCCCTTGTCAACAATTTGTTAAAGTCCTTCCACCACACCCCAGCAAGCTTTAAGATTTTATTTTTCCTCCTCACACCCACTTCAAAGGTGGTATACAAGATAACACACACTTAGATTATATATATAATCATTCTAAGAAGATAGTTATACATATCAAAAATACAAATTGGATATAGGTAATGTATTTCAAGACATCCTACCAAATGTTCTTCTTAATATCCTTTGGTACTTCTTTCTAGTGCTCAATATTGATCGACACTTTGGCGCATGTTAACATTCCAATATAACTCTTATATTTGGATGACTCAACTCCAATTGTCTATCCCTTAGCATTAAACTTAACTTTCACCTTCTCTCCTTTACTATGCATCAAGGTCATCTCCTTCGTAATTGTAACACCCCTTGTACTTTTCTCACTATGCTAAGAACGATCCATGTGCCTATTTAAAAGGTTAAAAAAAAAAGAAGTTAACCTCACAAAATAATAAACATTCCTTTCAAGTAGGGATCAATTAGATAAATAACCATGGTAGTGGAAAAAAAAATTGCAATAGTGTGTAATGGTGATTAAAGGTGAAAGTATTGATTTTTAGTGGGTTCATTGGAAGTAATGGTAGTTAATGGTGAGGAAACATAATTGAAGTGTTGAAAAGGTTAGTTTCAAAAAGTATTGGGTAACATTTGTTGAGAATTTGAAAATAATAAGTATTTCTACCCAAAATTTTTAGTGGATATTTGAAACTCTTCCTACCACAACACGTAATCTTGACACATCCCACAATGTTTTAGGTTTCATTTTTTAAGAGTTCACAAAAATCCCATCTAGCATTACTTTACCCACCAACGTGTAATTTCAGCACTATGTAAAAGAGACTTCTTATAACAAATGGAAAGAAAGTGAAAAAGAAAACACTTTTTTATTCTTAAATTAAGTTCTAACTAGCTTTTTTTTGTCCTAAAAATTAGACCATGAGAGGCATATGTGCATTCACTCCCAGAAAGTGTCACTTTGTTTTTTAATAGTAAGTTAGAAATAAGGCATGGCTAGCCAATCTATGCCAAAATCTTTGTCAAAAAATCATAGTAAAAAGCTACACCCTAATCAAAATCATTTTCAATAAACAAACTAAGAAACAAAAGAGAAAAACAAAGCTAAATCCTAAAATATAAATCATCAGTAAAGTACAAAGTTGAAAAATATAAAAAACTTTGATATAACTTAGCTAGGAAGAAATGAATATTGTGTAAAAAGAACAAAGCTCCTTACCTCGATCAGCGATGGACATGAAATGCGGAGATAGAACAAAATGAAGAAAAATGCAGCAAGGGTTTAAGAATGATTTTCGATAAATATTTTAGACAGAGGAAAACAAATGAGAGTAAGGGAAGAACTTACATATTACATAAAGAGCTTAAACTTTAGATACCAGTTATTAACTAAGAACCAACGTCTATTCTCATGCATCTAAATTGGTTTTTATAACAAACCATTGTAAAACTTTAAAACATCGGCTTTTTATGAAAACCAATGTATTAGTTTTGAACATATTTACAAAAGCACCATCGCTACTTCATATTATTCTTGCATGGAATTTTTTTAATTATTTTTTTCCATTTTGTTTATACATCGATTTTTTATGACTACCAACATATTAATTTTCAACATATATATGATAAAGTGAGTTGAAATTATTTTTAATTAATTTTTTTGTCATTTTATTTTTTTAGATAATATATGATTACAATTTCACAAATAATTTACCCAAGGCTAATTATTTTTAAAAAAAAATTCAATTAAATAATATTTAAATACTTAAATTATTTTATCCATTAAATAATATTTTAATACATGAATTATTTTACACATTATATAATATTAAATTACTCAAAATTTTCATTGGATTATGTTTAAGATGTCAAGTTATATTAAAAAATGACATCATTTCTAATAATTTAAAAAAATACAAAAACTTGTTGTAAGCTACAGTTTTATAGAAACCTACTAGCTACAATTCTTCGGATTTTGTTAAAGATATTAGCTTGTGTTAAAAAACTAACATCACTTCTATTAATTTTCACTACAAGAATTTTCCGGATTAGCGACGGATTTTATGTCTCTCGCTAAAATCTGTCGCTATTTTAAATATTAGCAAGGGAATAGCGGTGACTTAGCTAGGAAATGAAGTAAAAAGATGGGGTTTTCAGAGAAGAAAAAATTGCAAGGACTTAGCCAGGGACATCTCCGTAGCTAAATTTAGCGACAGACTTATCCCTCGCTATTGTGGTCACAAATTTATGCGGGAATAATTTATTTTCGCGGAATTTTTTTCGTGCCCTTTTTTTTTTCTACGTGGGCTTTGCGAGGGATGGGCCTTTGTTGAAATTAGCGAGGGTAGTAGCCGTTGCTAATCCCTTGCTAATTTTAATAAGTTGTAAAAAAAAGAATTTCAGAATCCCTCTCTTCGCATTTGGTACCAATTCATGCGTTGGTGATAGGGCTGAGGAGCATGATCAGCGACAGTGGGTGACGGTCACAGCCAGGGACGATGGGCGATGATCACGGCCAGCAACGGTGGGCGACGAGCTCGGCGACGGTGGGCGACGAGCACAGCTGTCAACAGGTGTAATTTTCATCTTTTTCTATCTTTGAAGTTCATAATTTATTAT